>OZ035840.1:2629166-2646666 GCA_964034765.1 Knipowitschia caucasica | reverse complement strand
CCTCACCCTTCTCTAGCCTGCCCCTGTGCTCCTTCCGGTCCTGGTCCCACCTGGTCCCACCTGGTCCATGTATCCTCTGTCTCCATAATGACATGCAGCCCTGATACCTGCCACAAACATCCCTCTCCGGTCTCACTCTGGGGCCGCGGTGCATAAATCACAGCTCAGCGCGGAGCCAAACGACAGCCATTAAAATAATGAATGGGAAGATTAATTTTTCACATTAAAGATTAAAAGCGGCGAGCGACATCATTGGATATTTGAGTGGCCGTTAGCGTTCGGAGATGATATTTTTTTTTTTTTTAGGGTTTCAAAACGCCCCTCGGTTTGTCATTGTCGAGACCGGAACAGCCCAAGTTCAGGTTTTTTTTTTCACGTCCGAAAGTTTAAAAACAGCTTAATGCGGCGAATTCTGAAGTGGTTCATTTGAGCTCAGTTTGGGACGATTCAATTAAACTGTTCTGTCCTAAAAACTCTCACACACCCAACTCTTATATAGAGTAGATCCACCCATTTAGCTTTTGCAATTAATGAGAGAAGCTGAATTTGTCCCATATTTGGGTTGGTTTTGGTGGACAGACAGGAAAGGATAAGAGCAGGTAACTTATACTGTTTGTGTGTGTGTGTGTCTGTGTCTGTGTCTGTGTCTGTGTGTGTGTGTGTGTGTGTGTGTGTGTGTGCGCTGCTTCAATCCTGCACCGGACCTGTCCACGTTCATCGGCCGCTGGTCCAGACAGACACACACCTACAGACACACTCCCACAGACACACTCCCACAGACACTCACCCACAGACACACACTCACAGACACACTCCCACAAACACACACTCACAGACACACTCCCACAGACACACACCCACAGACACCCTCACAGACAAACACTCACAGACACATTCCCACAGACACACACTCACAGACACACACCCACAGACACACACTCACACAGACACACTCACACAGGCACACACTCACAGACACACTCCCACAGACACACTCCCACAGACACACACTCACAGACACACACTCACAGACACACACCCACAGACACACACTCACAGACAGACCCACAGACACACAGACACACTCTCACAGACACACAGACACACTCCCACAGATACACACCCACAGACACACACTCACAGACACACTCCCACAGACACACCCACAGACACACACCCACAGACACACTCCCACAGACAGACACACACTCACAGACACACTCCCACAGACACACCCACAGACACACACCCACAGACACACACCCACAGACACACTCCCACAGACAGACACACACTCACAGACACACTCCCACAGACACACCCACAGACACACACTCACAGACACACACCCACAGACACACACCCACGCCTCAGCCTGTATAATCGTACAAACCTCTGCACACTCCATTTCTTTAACGTATCATTTCCTCCACACGTGTAACTTCTCCACCTCTTGCTCCTTTCGCCTCAGTTGTGTGTTGGCTCTGCTCAGACGGTGCATTGATGTGCGCTCATGGCTGGAGGCGGTACAGGACCCTCTCTGCCTCTCCGCGGGACACCTCCAACATCGCCGACATTACCCCAACAGTCCACCTCACTCCTGAGTCTCACTCTCTTTTACTCGGCTCGACATCTGTTCTTGCAGAAGCTGATTAGCCAAGTGTCTGCTCAGAATCCGGCTAAAGGCTCCGTACTCTGGCTGTGCGGGGCATAAATCAAACATGGATTTCAAATGGCAAGAGCTTTCTCTCCTTGGTGGAAGTGGAGTGAGCTCAGAGAGAGTGAGTGGTGGATGTTCGTGTTGTGTGGCTTTGATAGTGACGCTGTAGGTTGGTGTTTAAGGCGGTTGTTATGGCCTGGGTCAGTCCTGAAGAAAATGTCAAATTCAGGTCCAAGGACGAAAACACTTTATCTGTCTAATGTGCAATCCATATGAAGTCGGCATTTTGGGATCTGAACGAGAGAGGTCAGAGAGAGAGGCCAAGAGAGAGAGAGAGAGAGGGAGAGGGAGAGAGAGAGAGGCCAAGAGAGAGAGGGAGAGAGAGAGAGAGGCCAAGAGAGAGAGAGGCCAAGAGAGAGAGAGAGGGAGAGAAAGCGAGGCCAAGAGAGAGAGAGAGGCCAAGAGAGAGAGGGAGAGAGAGAGAGAGGCCAAGAGGGAGAGAGGGAGAGAGAGAGGCCAAGAGAGAGAGAGAGAGGGAGAGAGAGAGAGAGGCCAAGAGAGAGAGAGAGAGGGAGAGAGGCCAAGAGAGAGAGAGAGAGGGGGAGAGGGAGAGAGGGAGAGAGAGAGAGGTCAGAGAGAGAGAGGCCAAGAGAGAGAGAGGGGGGGGGGAGGGAGGGAGAGAGAGAGAGGTCAGAGAGAGAGGCCAAGAGAGAGAGAGAGAGGGGGAGAGGGAGAGAGGGAGAGAGAGAGAGGTCAGAGAGAGAGAGGCCAAGAGAAAGAGAGAGAGGTCAGAGAGAGAGGCCAAGAGAGAGAGAGAGGGAGAGAGAGAGAGAGGCCAAGAGAGAGAGAGAGGTCAGAGAGAGAGGCCAAGAGAGAGAGAGAGAGGGGGAGAGGGAGAGAGGGAGAGAGAGAGAGGTCAGAGAGAGAGAGGCCAAGAGAAAGAGAGAGAGGTCAGAGAGAGAGGCCAAGAGAGAGAGAGAGGGAGAGAGAGAGGGAGAGAGAGAGACCAAGAGAGAGAGAGAGGGAGAGAGAGAGAGAGGCCAAGAGAGAGAGAGAGACGGAGAGAGAGAGAGGCCAAGAGAGAGAGAGGGAGAGAGAGAGAGAGGCCAAGAGAGAGAGAGAGGGAGAGAGAGAGAGGCCAAGAGAGAGAGAGAGGGAGAGAGAGAGAGAGGCCAAGAGAGAGAGAGGGAGAGAGAGAGAGGCCAAGAGAGAGAGAGGCCAAGAGAGAGAGAGAGGGGGAGAGAGAGAGAGGCCAAGAGAGAGAGAGAGGGAGAGAAAGAGAGGCCAAGAGAGAGAGGGAGAGAGAGGCCAAGAGAGAGAGAGAGGCCAAGAGAGAGAGAGGCCAAGAGAGAGAGAGAGGTCAGAGAGAGAGAGGGAGAGAGAGGTCAGAGAGAGAGGCAAAGAGAGAGAGAGAGGTCAGAGAGAGAGGCCAAGAGAGAGAGAGAGGCCAGAGAGAGAGAGGCCAAGAGAGAGAGAGAGGTCAAAGAGAGAGAGAGAGGTCAGAGAGAGAGGCCACGAGAGAGAGAGAGGTCAGAGAGAGAGAGAGAGGCCAGAGAGAGAGGCCAAGAGAGAGAGAGAGGTCAGAGAGAGAGGCCAAGAGAGAGGTCAGAAAGAGAGGCCAAAAGAGAGGTCAGAGAGAGAGAGGCCAAGAGAGAGAGAAAGGTCAGAGAGAGAGGCCAAGAGAGAGAGAGAGGTCAGAGAGAGAGGCCAAGAGAGAGAGAGAGGTCAGAGAGAGAGGCCAAGAGAGAGAGAGGTCAGAGAGAGAGAGGCCAAGAGAGAGAGAGGCTAGAGAGAGAGGCCAAGAGAGAGAGAGATCAGAGAGAGAGGCCAAGAGAGAGAGGTCAGAGAGAGAGGCCAAGAGAGAGAGAGAGGTCAGAGAGAGAGGCCAAGAGAGAGGAAGAGGTCAGAGAGAGAGGCAAAGAGAGAGGAAGAGGTCAGAGAGAGAGAGAGGTCAGAGAGAGACATTATAGTGTACTAGTCTCCAAAGAGAGAGAGACCAGGAATAGGCGGTGACATGGAGGAGGTGGGTTGCTGCACGAATAGCATCTTGATTCTGCAGGAGTGAGAGGCTCTGTTTAAATGCAGTGATGAACGTAGTAGTGTAACACGTTATTATGAAAATACGTTTTATTACAGTTACTACCTAAATACTTCGTTACCGGCGGCACTGGCCTCGGGAAAGCAGCGGAAAACTGCACTACTGCTGCGTGCGGGACGTTGAGCACATGAGCAAGTGCCAGAGGAGAGGAATTAGTTTTACCGGTGAAGATATACACACTATTATAACTATATCAGTCAAAAAGATAAAAAAGGTTGTCCTGAAGTGAAAGCAAGTGATTGTCCACCGCAGCAACTCATCCTCGAAGCTTTTAAAACACCTGCAGCGTCAACCCTCAACTATTAAGCTAGTCGCTAAAGAGCATCTCAGCGAAGCCTCCGCCAGCACAGCACCGACAGCACCAACAGCACAGCACCAACAGAACCAACAGCACCAACAGCACCAACAGCACCAACAGCACCAACAGCACCAACAGCACCTACAGCACCAACAGCACAGCACCAACAGAACCAACAGCACCAACAGCACCAACAGCACCAACAGCACCAACAGCACCAACAGCACCTACAGCACCAACAGCACCAACAGCACCAACAGCACCAACAGCACCAACAGCACCAACAGCACCAACAGCACCAACAGCACCAACAGCACCAACAGCACAGAACCAACAGCACCAACAGCAACACCAACACCAACAGCACCAACAGCACAGCACCAACACCAACAGAACCAACACCAACAGCACCAACAGCCCCAACAGCACCAACAACAGCACCAACAGCACCAACAGCACAGCACCAACACCAACAGCACCAACACCAACACCAACAGCACCAACACCAACAGCACCGAACCAGCACCAACAGCACCAACAGCACCAACACCAACAGCACAGAACCAACAGCACCAACACACCAACATCACCAACACCAACAGCACAGAACCAACAGCACCAACACCAACAGCACCAACAGCACCAACACCAACAGCACCAACACCAACAGCACCAACAGCACCAACAGCACCAACAGCACCAACACCAACAGCACCAACAGCACCAACAGCACCAACAGCACCAACAGCACCAACAGCACCAACAGCACCAACAGCACCAACAGCACCAACAGCACCAACAGCACCAACAGAACCAACAGAACCAACAGAACCAACAGAACCAACAGAACCAACAGAACCAACAGAACCAACAGAACCAACAGAACCAACAGCACCAACAGCACCAACAGCACCTACACCATATAAACACCCTCCACTTGGTGTCTCCACATTCAGTGTTGGTGTTTAGTGCTTACAGATGCAGATGGAGTCCTCCTCACACAGATGGAGAGTGAGGAGGACTCCAGCAGCAAAACAGACTTTTCCAGATGGAAATATCAGCACTATTTCAGACTCACTGAGGTTAAATGTACAAATGTACACCTCGAGTGCACATTATGTTCCAGAACGAAACAAAAAAGTAACGCAATAGTTACTTTTACTGGTAACTGTTACTTTTATGGAGGAGTAACTCAGTTTTTGGGAGAAGTAACTCGTAACTATAACTAATTACTTTTTCAAAGTAGCGTACCCAACACTGGTTGGTGCAGTAGAGGAAGGAGAACAGCTGAAAGTATCTCAATCTTCTCGCCTGAATTTCTGCTTTATCCGAGTTTTAAAACTGAATCGACCGATGAAAAAAACATGCTTTGCTTCTTGGCTTCTTCCTCGTCACGTCGTTTACGGTGCGGTCTCTGGAGAAAGACATTTTGTGGCGTCTCAGATTTGCCTGACGAGTCGCAGGTTGTAGAAACATGAGTCTGAGCGAGCACAGAAGAGATTAGCGCCTTAATTACTACATTAATAATCGCACAAAACCTCATTGTCTGCGGCAGATGGACGCTGTCTCCGGAGACTTCGACACACGACACTTTCTATACAGTGGGAATGCTTCGGATGTGTGACAAAAACATGATTTATTTGTTTACCTCACTAATGTCTATAGTGGGGGGACGGTCCTGTTTGTTAGCTTTGCCCATTCAAGTCAATAACCAAGACAAGATTCAACAAAAGTGGAGGAGTTGAGTAGACGGCAGGGTTCCAACGCTGCTTTGCTATAGGCTCGTATTCTAACTGAGTAAACATACACATTTTAAAACAAAAAAACCCAAGTTTACATTTCCTTGCATGTTGTTTAACCCGGTTTATCAGGTCTTCACGCTAATGTGTGTTCAGTCCGACCAAATATCAAAGTACTTCAGACTGAAATCACTGTTTTAGAGCCTGGTGCTTACATGTGGCTTATAAAACTATACAAATATCATCACAAAAGGGACAAAATGTTGAGTAATGACAGTGTAACGAGCCGTGGAGCTGTGTGTGGGTGAGTGAAGCTCTTCAGAATGTTACTTAACACTAATATTCTCAATACAAGATTTAGTACTTTTTTTTCTCTTCCCACTTTCTTTTCAAAGATCTAACTGTGGCTGAGTGGATAGCGCTCTCGCCTCTCAGCAAGAAGGTCCTGGGTTCGAATTCTGAGTGGAGTTTGCATGTTCTCTCCAGTTTCCCCTACCACTAAAAACATATACAATAGGTCTGAATGTATTGAGTGAGTGAATGATGGTGTTTGGTCGGAGGCTTTGATGGTCCAGTGTGTTCTGGACTCGCTTCTGTCATCACCGTGTGTGGAAGGATTGGAACAATATCTGACTCTGAACATTGGAAAGTGCTTTGGGTCTGTACCTTGGTCTGTGAAATGTGGATAAATTGCCACAGTCCTGTATAATATGATTTCTTCTGATGTGACTTATTTTGAGTCTGAAGTTTCCTTATGTGGGCCTTTGTGTTGACGGGGTTAGCTTTGTGCTGAAACTGGGGCAGAACGATTCCTGGCGATCCAAGATGGCGTCCTATTCAAATCAATGGCCTGTGCTTAGTGCCGCATGTGTCGCTATGGGCAACGAAAGATTAGTGGAACGTGCCCATATTTGGTCCTTTCTCTTGTCCACCTGGTTCTGCGCAGTGTACGAGCTCCCATGATGCTTTACGCCAAATACATGTGTGGCTCCTTGTTCTGACCAATCAGAGCGAAGCTTGAGCGGGAGCCAGTTGAGAAGAGTTTTTGGCAAGTGTAGATTTATAGAAATTTATAGAGATTTGCAGGAAACCAAGCATGGAGACGCTGAGGAGCTGCTGCCAACTCAGTAAGATTTGACTCATCTTGTTTATCACTTGTGCATTGGAATGTAAACGGATGGACAAACGCAAACTCTGAACTCAGATCATTACTGTTGCAATCTTTAAATCCTCATATTATTTCTCTTAACGAAACACATTTGGTTGCGGAAGGTGCGATTGAACTCAATGGATTCACCTGGTTTGGAAACAACAGGAAAAGACATAGAAATGCCCCGAAAGGCTCTGGTGGTGTTGGTCTTTTAGTCCGTGAAACCCTCGCTGAGCATTTCAAAATCAGTGTGGTGGATAAGTCTGTGGACGGTATCATAGGAGTGAATTTTGAACACCGTCACACGAAATATAATTTTGTTGTATTTTCCTGCTATCTGTCACCGGAGGGATCTATTAGAGGGAAAGACAGCGAAGATTTCTTTGCCTGTTTGTTGACTATTATTTATGGCTTAGACGCGGATGCCATTTACATATGTGGAGACTTTAATAGTCGCATTGGCAATAAACTGGACACTATTGAGGATATTGACCCTGTCCCGCCCAGATTAGCGTTGGATCCTATTTGCAATAGTCACGGGGATTCTTTTCTTGATTTTTTGAGAGACTCCAAGTGCTGTATCTTAAATGGCAGATTTAAAGTGGAGGATGATAATTATACATCCGTTTCAGTTCGAGGCAAGGCCGTAGTGGATTATTTTGTGACGCCCCATGACTGTCTGGATTCTTGCCTCGAATTTAAAGTGATTACTGCCACAGATCTTATGGTTCAAAATGCAACAACATGTCTTTCCCTTATTGGCGACCGATGTCATTTACCTGATCATTCCCTGTTGCTGTTAACCTTCAAAGTAGGAACGAAAATACCACAAGAAAATGTATGTTTGCACAAAAGTACACAAAGAATAATCCCTGAAACCTTTCTTGCATCCATTAACTGTAAAGACTTGTTATGCCATTTAACAGAACAAGTAAAAATATGTATAAATGACCAGGATCTAAATGAATGGTACGATGAGTTTTGTAAAATGTTGACTGATGAAATGAATGTCTACCAAAAGAAACCTCTGAACAAAACACATTCCCATCAATTTAACAGGTCCAGTCCCTTCTGGAATGGTCATCTTCAAAAACTATGGGACGAACGTAATCATGCAGAAAGAGAGTTTCTCAACTGTACAGACTCTAAAGGTAAACAAGGCTTGAGGGACAAGTACAGGCAGAAACGGTCTCTTTTTGACAAGCATTTCAGAACCTGTAAGAGAAGATTTCAAAGGGGCCAAGCTTTAAAGATTGACTATTTACAAACCAACAACCCACAACAGTTTTGGAAGCTGATAAATAAACTGGGGCCTCAAAACACAAAGAAAATTCCAATTGAAGTTATCACAGACAATGGTGATGTGGAGCAGAGAAAGGAGAGAGTTCTTGCCAAATGGCAGCATGATTTTTCAGATCTCTACGCTGTGGCACTAGTCCCTGAGTCCAACACTAGTAATATTCTGTTGACAACAAAACGAGACTTAGAAAAAATTATGTGTCAAGATCGTTATCAGCCAAATATGTTTTTGAATTTTGATATCACGGTGGAAGAAGTAGGTGTTGCTGTGAATCGGGCAAAACTCAGGAAAGCAATGGGAATAGAAAACATACCTAACGAAGTGCTAAAATCTCCACATCTCCTAAATAGTCTCTTCTGTTTGTTCAAATGTTGTTTTGATAACAGCCTTATTCCCTCATTGTGGTATAAATCCATAATCAAACCCATACCCAAAGCATCACATGATGATCCTAGAGTGCCACTCAATTATCGAGGAATTAGTTTGTTAAGTACAGTATATAAAATGTATTCCAGTTTGTTAAATACTAGACTGACTGATTTCATTGAAGATACAGAGTTGTTAGTGGATGAACAAAATGGATTTAGAAAAAACAGAGCATGTATTGATCACATCTTTGCTGTTTCAACTATTGTCAGAACCCGATTGACTGAAAACAAATCCACATTTCTCTGTTTTGTAGACTTTAAAAAAGCCTTTGATTGGGTAAACAGAGATCTATTGTATCTGAAACTTCTTCAGGCAGGGGTCGATGGGAGATTTTATAAAGCACTAAAATCACTGTATACAAACTGTATTGGATGTGTCCAATTAAATGAGTTCCAGACTGACTGGTTTTCGATACCCTCTGATGTGAAACAAGGGGACAGTCTGTCTCCAATCCTGTTCTCACTTTTTATCAATGACTTGGCTCTGGAAATAAAACAATTGAACGTAGGTATCCGCATGGACTCTGAGACAATAGCCATTTTGCTTTATGCTGATGATGTTGCACTCTTGGCTGAAACAGAAGAGGATTTACAGATTATGTTAAACGTGTTACAAGACTGGTGTTCTAAATGGAAACTTTCCGTAAATCAAACTAAAACTCAGATTGTCCATTTCAGAAGGAAGTCAATTCCGTTAAGCAGAAATGTCCTCAAGCTCGGCAACATAGAACTGGAATTTGTCCCTGAGTATAAATACCTGGGTTTTAGATTCAGTGAGTTCATGAGTTTTGATTGTGGAGTCAAAGTTCTTGCTGACTCTGCCAGCCGTGCTTTAGGTTCTGTGATAAACAAATGTAAAGTTTGTAAAGATCTTGGCTATAGAACATACTCTAAGTTGTATGAGGCCTGTGTTTCTCCTGTTCTAAACTATGCGGCTGGTGTTTGGGGGGCCAGACAGTATTCAGCCTTAGATGCAGTAGAAAACAGAGCAATCCGTTTCTTTTTGGGAGTTCACAAGTTTGTTCCTGCTCTGGCAGCACAGGGGGATATGGGCTGGGTTCCTGGCACAGTCCAAAGAAAATGTGACATGGTTAGATTGTGGAATCGAATCATTAATATGCCAGACAACAGATTAACAAAAAAGGTCCTTAAGTGGAGCAAAGCCATGTCGCCCTGGGCTGCTGAGCTTCGATCTGTGTTTGCGGAAGTACAACTCCAATATGTTTTTCATAACAATCTGCCATGCAGCGTCAGTAGTATTAGAGCAAAACTAGTGGCTAATTTTGAAAAACAATGGCAAATTGGAATTTTGGCAAAACCTAAACTAAGAACATATATTCAGTTAAAAGAACGTTTCAAAACAGAGTTTTACGTCACAGCAAATTTGGCCAGGAATCAGAGATCTTTGATGGCTCAGTTACGAACAGGTATTCTTCCGCTAGCTTTAGAAACAGGGAGGTTTTCACAGACTCCTGAGGAGAAAAGACTATGTGTATTTTGTGAACTTAATGAAGTGGAAAGTGAAGTGCATTTTTTGTTATATTGTCCTTTTTATGATGAATTTAGAAACGCGTTGTTTCATGAAGCGTTTTCTCGGGATCCTGATTTGTTTTGGGGCAGTGATGATGATAAGATGAAATTCTTATTTGAAAATCAAGTGTTTAAATTGTCTTCATTTGTAAGTAAAGCCTGGAAGAAGCGGCAGACTCATCTATTTAAATGAGAGCTTTGGTGTTTGATCTTGTTCCTTTTTTATTCTATTTTTTTTTCTTTTTTTTTATTATATTTTGTTTATGATTGTGCTTCTGTGCCTGATGTTGGCCTGTGTCTCTGTATTTGTAAATGGTGTCTTATAAGCCCATGTGGGCTGGGCATCTTCGTGTGCAAGACACTATAATAAAAGATTATCTATCTATAGAAAACCGAAGGATTTAAAAAGAAAAAATGTTCGGGACGACACAGGGACTCTAAAATCCACACAAAATCCCCCAACATGAAAGCTGTAGGTTCTCTGTCAGGTTCTCAGTCAGCTGAGGTTGAGCTGTTTTAGTTTACATTGCGTTCTAATGGAAGAATGTCTGGTTAGCTCACGTGAATTTAGTCTCCTCCGAGCGCTTGGGTCCTACATCTCTAAGCTGTAATACTCTTTGCAGATATTATAATAGATCCAAGGGGCAGACGTGTTGTTGTAAGGCAAGCTGGCGTTTCCCTCGTGAACGAAGGCATCTGATTGGTCAGCGAGTGAAACCACAGATCATAAAAAGCTAGAGTTGTCAATAGAAGCCAGAGCATTACTCAAGCTCCTCCCTGTTGGGGTTCGTTGAGCTAGCGAGTTTGCAAAGTCCATCTATACACAGTCAATACTAAAACTATTTGAACAACTCATCCAATACTCTCTTCATCTCGTCAAAGGACACTTATGACAAAACTGTATCCCACATAAGCTTTGGATCTGCCTCTGACCAGCCAGACGGCGAGGGCTAAGAATTACATTAATGTTAGCTAATACTCATGTTAAATCGTAGTCTCGATTTGGCCTATTCCAATCCGCGGAAAAGCACAAAAGACCGAGGAGTGCCACTGTTGCCTAATTATTTCCGAGTTTGGAGGCGCTTATAGATTGGCGGGTCCATCTGTAGCCTTCAAAGGGACATTCAAAACCGTCTCATCGAAGCAGCGGCACCGGTTATTGGCTCAGACTTTGGAAAGACTTGGCTGGGAGATTGTTTTGCCGGGAGGGAGCAGACAGAGAGCCCATCCAGGTGAGGTTATTTACAAAGCGGGGGAATCTGAAATGGCTCCTCCGGCGTCTTTGAGTTCTGTGTTTGTTTCATGGTCCGTTTTTTTCTGGTTGAGTAGAGTTTGTCATCTGAGACTCCTCCTTCATGTTCCTCCAAGCTCCTTCTCCACTGATAATATCAAGCGGAAACAAAATGGCCGCCCATGGTCTGCTGCCCACCTGCATTCGTCCAGCGTTCCCATTAGATGTCTTGTTTCCGTTCGCTGCGATTAAGTTATTTTGGCTCAAGGAAAACATCGGCTAATTGTTTTTTAGATTACCAAACTCATCTGGCAACATCTATGCTAACTTTTTAATCCATAACATTTCAGCTTCAAGTGGTAACCCAGGACCTTCACGGTGAGTCCTGGGTTCGATTCCACCTCCACACATTTCCAAATATATATTAAACCATGGGTGAGCCCAGTTCAAAACAGAGACCTAACAACCTCCTAACCCCCATCACAACAAAGTGCCGACCCTGAGGGAGCAGCGGCCCCTCAAAGATCACGGCTCAAAACCCACCTGTTCAAAACGGCAGACGCTCAATTGATATATTACCTATTTTAGCTTTTTATTTAGTCCATTTCCAAAAACGTCAGAGTCCAAAAAAGCACAAGTACAATGTATTATTATTATTATTATTATTACTTCTAAATAAACTACCATGGAAGTATCAATGGAAAACCCAACTTTTACTTGAATGTCTGTTCTCAACTCTCATCGTTCTGAATGCTAGAGTCGGTGGATTTTTACCTACTGTTTTTATTGGTGGGAAAACCTGCACAGACACAGGAAGAACATGCAAACCCCACTCACCAATGTCTCTGTAGACTTCCTCAGACAACCACAGACTTCTGTTGTAGACTTCAGTAGACAGTAGCTCAGTTGGTAGAGCATTGGCCTTTGGGCCTGGAGGTCGTGGGTTCGAGCCCACCATGGGACCCCCTCCAACTGCTCCCACAAATGTCTACTGCTGTTGGTTCCTTGGGCAAGACACTTAACCCCACGTTGCCTGAAGCCTCCGCTGAAAGGCCAAGGCTGTTTCACCGCTGACGGAGCAGCCATCTTCCTGTGGACCCACCCCCTGCAGAGGATCAGAGGGACTGGTGCTGTGAGACTTAGGGGGCAGCTCTCATTGTCACCCCCCCCCCCCCCCCCCCAACCCAGAAATGGACCAATAAAGGGGTTAAAAATGAATGAATGAATAATTTAAGACATTCAAAATATAAACGCACAGAGCCTTTCTTACTGATACAAAATGCTAACCACTCAGCCACCCATAGGTTCAGATTCTGGTAATGTTGAAGTTTCAGACGTTCGGTTACAGTGAGGACTTTGTGTCACTTAATAAGAAACAATAACACTTAGATCTTTGTTGGATTTTCAAAGACTTCTCTGTTTGGAAACACAAGTCGTATTTATGCTAAACTAGAGCCATGCTAAATGTAGCCGCTAACGCCACGAGACCGAGCTGGACTCTCTGGAATTTGTGAACTCTGCTTGTTATTGTTAAACGCAGCTGCTCTGCCAAAGGTCATAGTGTTTTACTTGGAATATTAAAACTAGAACATGTTTATTCCAGGGATAAACAGTGAGATGTTTCTGTGGCTTTTGGGCCAAGTTTAGACATTTTAAAGCGAATGTCTTGATCATTTTGGCCTCAAACATGGAAACGACTGTTGGCAGGAGTCGAACTGCCTCGAATCAAACACAGACGTTTAACACTAGAACTCCAGAGCAGTCAGTTTGAAGGCTTTTTGTTTTGAAAGTTAATCAGCTTCTGTGTGTTATATTAAGAAAAAGGAATAATATTAATGTTTGGTCTTCATAATTTATTTTGTTGGAATATATATATGTACAGTTAATACATATATATACTTTTTTTCACAGCAATCTTTTTGTGTTATCATTTTTGCCTTGTTTTATTTTTGAATGATGGATTTTTGACCAATGGAATTTTTTAAGGCAAACTGTATGTGGTTTATGGCCGTCATTTTTTAAAATATAAAATATAAAATGTATTGAAATCAATTTAATTAAGTAATTCCATTGTAGCCTTTTTTGGTTACCAGGCAACCAATATTCAATAGCATTTAAAGCAGCTTTTCTATAGAGACTGGTCCTGGACTAATTCTGGACTGGTTCTGGATGGGTCCCGGACTGGTTCAGGGCAATCTCAGCCTGGAGCAAGTGCTAGTTACCATAGCAACGATACTTGACAGCAGTTGGCATTAGGTAGTTTTCCGAAGTTTTTACGGTATTTCAGTTTGATTGAACGGTTTTAGCACGTTTTAGAGACAGCTTCATTTGAATAAAGGTCGTGCAAAACTCAAACTCTTTTTTAAAGATAATTTTTCTGAATTCCATAAACTCACTTAAAATCAGAGTTTTGTGAGTGCTGTGGGGGCCCGTACATACATAACCAGGGTCTCTCTCTGGTCTCTCTCTGGTCTCTCTCTGGTCTCTCTCTGGCCTCTCTCTGGTCTCTCTCTCTGGTCTCTCTCTCTGGTCTCTCTCTGGTCTCTCTCTGGTCTCTCTCTGGTCTCTCTCTCTGGCCTCTCCCTGGCCTCTCCCTGGCCTCTCTCTGGTCTCTCTCTAGTCTCTCTCTAGTAAGTAGTAGTAGTAGTAATCTTTATTTATATACCGCCTTTTCACTGCACATCGGAGTCTCAAAGCGGTTTACAATTGTTATTTTTTTTTGGGAGTGGGGGTGCCAGAACAGGAGGCACATGCCAGACCTATTGTACATATTTTTAGTGGTAGGGGAAACCGGAGCACCCGGAGGAAACCTACGCAGACACGGGGAGAACATGCAAACTCCACTCAGAAAGGCCCTGGTCCAACCGGGATTTGAACCCAGGACCTTCTTGCTGAGAGGCGAGAGTGCTATCCACTCAGCCACCATGCCGCCCTCTCTAGTCTCTCTCTGGTCTCTCTCTGGTCTCTCTCTCTCTCTGGCCTCTCTCTGGCCTCTCTCTAGTCTCTCTCTAGTCTCTCTCTAGTCTCTCTCTAGTCTCTCTCTAGTCTCTCTCTGGTCTCTCTCTCTGGCCTCTCCCTGGCCTCTCTCTGGTCTCTCTCTGGTCTCTCTCTGGTCTCTCTCTAGTCTCTCTCTGGTCTCTCTCTAGTCTCTCTCTGGGGTCTCTCTGGTCTCTCTCTGGTCTCTCTCTAGTCTCTCTCTGGTCTCTCTCTGGTCTCTCTCTGGTCTCTCTCTGGTCTCTCTCTGGTCTCTCTCTGGTCTCTTTCTGCTCTCTCTCTGTGGTCTCTCTCTGGCCTCTCTCTGGTCTCTCTCTGGCCTCTCTCTGGCCTCTCTCTGGTCTCTCTCTGGTCTCTCTCTCTAGTCTCTCTCTGGTCTCTCTCTAGTCTCTCTCTGGTCTCTCTCTAGTCTCTCTCTGGTCTCTCTCTGGTCTCTCTCTGGTCTCTTTCTGCTCTCTCTCTGTGGTCTCTCTGGTCTCTCTCTGGTCTCTTTCTGGCCTCTCTCTGGTCTCTCTCTGGTCTCTCTCTGGCCTCTCTCTGGTCTCTCTCTGGTCTCTCTCTGGTCTCTCTCTGGCCTCTCTCTAGTCTCTCTCTGGTCTCTCTCTAGTCTCTCTCTGGTCTCTCTCTGGTCTCTCTCTGGTCTCTCTCTGTGGTCTCTCTGGTCTCTCTCTGGTCTCTCTCTGGTCTCTTTCTGCTCTCTCTCTGGCCTCTCTCTGGCCTCTCTCTGGTCTCTCTCTGGTCTCTTTCTGCTCTCTCTCTGGCCTCTCTCTGGTCTCTCTCTGGTCTCTCTCTGGTCTCTCTCTGGTCTCTCTCTGGTCTCTCTCTGGTCTCTTTCTGCTCTCTCTCTGGTCTCTCTCTGGTCTCTCTCTGGCCTCTCTCTGGTCTCTCTCTGGTCTCTCTCTCTAGTCTCTCTCTCTGGTCTCTCTCTGGTCTCTCTCTCTAGTCTCTCTCTCTAGTCTCTCTCTGGTCTCTCTCTCTGGTCTCTCTCTCTAGTCTCTCTCTCTAGTCTCTCTCTGGTCTCTCTCTGGTCTCTCTCTGGTCTCTCTCTCTAGTCTCTCTCTCTGGTCTCTCTCTGGTCTCTCTCTCTAGTCTCTCTCTCTAGTCTCTCTCTGGCCTCTCTCTGGTCTCTCTCTGGTCTCTCTCTCTAGTCTCTCTCTCTAGTCTCTCTCTGGTCTCTCTCTAGTCTCTCTCTGGTCTCTCTCTGGTCTCTCTCTGGTCTCTTTCTGCTCTCTCTCTGGCCTCTCTCTGGTCTCTCTCTGGTCTCTTTCTGGTCTCTCTCTGGTCTCTCTCTGGTCTCTTTCTGCTCTCTCTCTGGTCTCTCTCTGGTCTCTCTCTGGCCTCTCTCTGGTCTCTCTCTGGTCTCTCTCTCTAGTCCTCTCTCTGGTCTCTCTCTGGTCTCTCTCTCTAGTCTCTCTCTCTAGTCTCTCTCTGGTCTCTCTCTAGTCTCTCTCTGGTCTCTCTCTCTAGTCTCTCTCTCTAGTCTCTCTCTGGTCTCTCTCTGGTCTCTCTCTGGTCTCTCTCTCTAGTCTCTCTCTCTGGTCTCTCTCTGGTCTCTCTCTCTAGTCTCTCTCTCTAGTCTCTCTCTGGCCTCTCTCTGGTCTCTCTCTGGTCTCTCTCTCTAGTCTCTCTCTCTAGTCTCTCTCTGGTCTCTCTCTAGTCTCTCTCTGGTCTCTCTCTGGTCTCTCTCTGGTCTCTTTCTGCTCTCTCTCTGTGGTCTCTCTGGTCTCTCTCTGGTCTCTTTCTGGTCTCTCTCTGGTCTCTCTCTGGTCTCTCTCTGGTCTCTTTCTGCTCTCTCTCTGTGGTCTCTCTGGCCTCTCTCTGGTCTCTCTCTGGTCTCTCTCTGGCCTCTCTCTGGTCTCTCTCTGGTCTCTCTCTGGTCTCTCTCTAGTCTCTCTCTGGTCTCTCTCTAGTCTCTCTCTGGTCTCTCTCTGGTCTCTCTCTGGTCTCTCTCTGTGGTCTCTCTGGTCTCTCTCTGGTCTCTCTCTGGTCTCTCTCTGGCCTCTCTCTGGCCTCTCTCTGGTCTCTCTCTGGTCTCTCTCTGGTCTCTCTCTGGTCTCTCTCTGGTCTCTCTCTGGTCTCTCTCTGGTCTCTCTCTGGTCTCTTTCTGCTCTCTCTCTGTGGTCTCTCTGGTCTCTCTCTGGTCTCTTTCTGGTCTCTCTCTGGTCTCTTTCTGCTCTCTCTCTGTGGTCTCTCTGGCCTCTTTCTGGTCTCTCTCTGGTCTCTCTCTGGTCTCTCTCTCTAGTCTCTCTCTCTAGTCTCTCTCTGGTCTCTCTCTAGTCTCTCTCTGGTCTCTCTCTGGTCTCTCTCCTGTCTCTCTCTGGTCTCTCTCTGGTCTCTCTCTGGTCTCTCTCTCTGGTCTCTCTCCTGTCTCTCTCCTGTCTCTCTCTGGTCTCTCTCTGGTCTCTCTCCTGCCTCTCTCTGGTCTCTCTCCTGCCTCTCTCTGGTCTCTCTCTGGTCTCTCTCTGGTCTCTCTCTGGTCTCTCTCTGGTCTCTCTCTGGTCTCTCTCTGGTCTCTCTCTGGTCTCTCCCGCCCCATCTTCCTAACACACTCCTTCCTTTCCCTGGTGCTGTGACTGGGGCATGTGTTGGTCATGTTCTCGGCTCCTTCTCGCACTAATGACATCAAGTGGAAACAAAATGTCCGCCTCCGCTGCCCACTTACATCCCGGCACCTCCCGTTTGAATCAATTCTGACATTTCATTTTGGCCTTATAGAAGGTAATGGTGCATTCAGAGGTTGTTACCGATAATGTCCAAATGGTATTGGTTTCATTGCCACCCTGTTTCTGCGCAGCGCTCTCACTGTACTGTGCATTTCACTGCATTTCACTGCACAGACCTCACTGGGACTCGAGGGTTGGATTTATTTATTTATTTACTGTGTGTATCTGTGCTTCAAATGTCACATGTGATGCAGCAGTGTGATTTTTAGCTTTTCTAACTTATTTTTCTGACTGGTTCATTCACAAGGCAACCCAATGTGCTGGATAAGGTTAAAACAAAACGTAAAAAATAACCAAAGAGTGAAGATTAATTCCTTTAGTTGTAGCACAAAGAAACAGAACTGTTTTT
>OZ035840.1:2609166-2624166 GCA_964034765.1 Knipowitschia caucasica | reverse complement strand
TAGAACATAATCAGTTATAATGTGAGATAAAAGGCTTTAAAATGATATTACAGTATGGTAAAGTTTCTGTGGAATTTCTACACAGGCTGAAAACAAAACCACGGAAAACAACCAGAAGCACAATCAAAGGGTTTATTCCTGAGTAAATATGACACATACGATTACAGAACCCCGTCACCGACACCACCTGCAGCTCCGAGGCCGTCGCCCCCGAAGAAGGAAATGACTTTACATTCAATAGACGGCAGTAAACAGAAAAATACCGGCTCTAGATATTACACAAATGAAGTCAGTATTGATACGAGTCGCTCAAGGCTCCTCTTTCACTGACACTGTACAGCTCTGACACTTGTAATAATCTGCTTTGACCTTTACATTTTTTTCTTAGACGCAGATATTGCCGAAAAAATACTGAAATATACTTCCCATCTCTCAGCTGACCTTGCTGCCAACAGATTTTATGTGCGGTATTTGACACGGTCAGCACTAGATCATATACGGAATCGGGACGGAAGCGGAAGTATATATAACAAACTACCTGTTAATGCCAGAACTTAACCAGCCATTCCCATAAAATAACCCCAACGCAGCCTTAACCCTAACCTTAACCATCTTACTCAGACGCCTAAAACTTAACCAGTCACTACTTAAGGACTTATTAGTCTAAAAATAATTCTAAAGTAGGAGTGTTACTTCCGGTTTCGTCCCGATTCCGTATATGATCTAGTGCCGACCGTTTCGACACAGGCCTGAGTTTGACCTGCCTGATTTAGAACTATCCACATGGTACAAACAGTGTGGGCGGGTCCAGGCTCAGTAATGTCCAAAATGACGTGCGCTGACATGCTGCAATACCACCCCGGGCCAGAGGGGGTGGACCCGGAATAAGAATTAGCCAATGCTAATGTGTAGCATCTTCTTACCTCTTTACAGTATGTTCCAAAGCTACGGTCCAGACGCTGTCGTTGTTGAGGGGAGTGTATTTTTTTGGACCAGCAGCTAACACATGCACTATTGTGTTGTTTCACATTTTCCAGCCCCTGCGGCCATTTTGAAACTGCCTAGAGACGGCAAAAGTGACGTCACATTGGTTTGAACGGCGGAGAAAGGCGTGACTACATCTGTTAATATTTAGTCTATGGGATTGAACAGAATATTATCGAGCGGCACAGCCCGCAAGACAAATTACATGTTTGTGCGTGTTTTAAAATAAAAGTATAAAGGAAAAATAACTTGTGATATTGTAACCATTCATGTGTTTCTGATGGTGTTTCTCATGGTGTTTCTGATGGTGTTTCTGATGGTGTTTCTGATGGTGTTCTTGATGGTGTTTCTCATGGTGTTTCCTTCCTGTCTTGTTTTGCAGTTGTCCTGTGAGCTCCGGCTGCTCCGTGACTCACCGGCCTCAGCCCAAACCTTGACCCGTACATGGAGACTCCGAGCTGGGCAGGTAGGACCACCGCCTCCCCTTCTCTCACCCCCGCCTGGGTCTTCTCTCTCACTCCCGCCTGGGTCTTCTCTCTCACTCCCGCCTGGGTCTTCTCTCTCACTCCCGCCTGGGTCTTCTCTCTCACCCCCGCCTGGGTCTTCTCTCTCACCCCCGCCTGGGTCTTCTCTCTCACTCCCGCCTGGGTCTTCTCTCTCACTCCCGCCTGGGTCTTCTCTCCCACTCCCGCCTGGGTCTTCTCTCTCACTCCCGCCTGGGTCTTCTCTCTCACTCCCGCCTGGGTCTTCTCTCTCACTCCCGCCTGGGTCTTCTCTCTCACTCCCGCCTGGGTCTTCTCTCTCACTCCCGCCTGGGTCTTCTCTCTCACTCCCGCCTGGGTCTTCTCTCTCACTCCCGCCTGGGTCTTCTCTCTCACTCCCGCCTGGGTCTTCTCTCTCACTCCCCCGCCTGGGTCTTCTCTCTCACTCCCGCCTGGGTCTTCTCTCTCACTCCCGCCTGGGTCTTCTCTCTCACCCCCCGCCTGGGTCTTCTCTCTCACTCCCGCCTGGGTCTTCTCTCTCACTCCCGCCTGGGTCTTCTCTCTCACTCCCGCCTGGGTCTTCTTTCTCATGGTTTTATGTCACATTTCTGCTGCTGGTTTTTGAAATTGTTGCTGGAAGTATTCATTGGTTATTTGCATTTTAAGCTCATCATGGGGTTGTTTTAGTGGTGAAAAAGCTATTTGAACATGTGCCGTAGAAGGAAGTGCTTTGAATGGTTGAAGTATGCTAATGTTGTGCTAACGTTATGCTAATGTTGTGCTAACATTATGCTAAAGTTGTGCTAACGTTTTGCTAAAGTTGTGCAAACAGCTGATTCGTTAAAAGCTATTTGAACATGAGTTGTAGGACGAAGTGGTTTGAATGGTTGAACTATGCTAATGTTGTGCTAACGTTATGCTAATGTTGTGCTATGGTTATGCTAATGTTGTGCTAAAAAAAAAGTGCTAACGTTATGCTAATGTTGCGCTAAAGTTATGCTAAAGTTGTGCTAACGTTATGCTAATGTTGTGCTAACGTTATGCTAATGTTGTGCTAACGTTATGCTAACAGCTGATTTGTTAACCTCATTTAAATTGCACTTCCAGAGGTAATGGAGAGGACTGAGACGAGTTGTAGAAGTGTTTTTATGATATATCAGAGAGAATTGAGCAGATTGACCGTTGTTTGGAGGCGATTAGCTTCGGATTAGCTTTAGCTTTAGCTTTAGCATGGTAGTGCTGTCTCTACAATGCTTACATCGTCCACGGAAGACTTGACTTTTCACAAAACACAGCAAACACAGCAAACACCGATATATTTCAGATTATATTAAGTATTTAAGGTTTTTTCTCCCCCCGAACATTGTTTTAGATTTATACATTTACTTCCTGTCTGTGATCGATGACATGTAATAAACTTGCCCTAATCTTCTCCAAACATTCAGTCATTTTTATCCAATTTGTCACTTAATGTCTGGGTAAAAAGGGCGTGGCAATCTGAGCTACCATCAGTCTCTTTGTTTGAAAAATTAAATTACTATAAGAGAATAATCACTCTTATTTAGTTGAGTGAGTCCCAAACTTATAGCACGACGTCATCTGTTTACCCTGAACATTTCCACACTTTTCTCAATTCTGTCTTTTACTATTTTGGCCCAAAATCTATAACTAATATGTTGAAACGGCAAAAATTCCCAAAATAACAAAGAAT
Organism: Knipowitschia caucasica; assembly: GCA_964034765.1. Taxonomy (NCBI): domain Eukaryota; kingdom Metazoa; phylum Chordata; class Actinopteri; order Gobiiformes; family Gobiidae; genus Knipowitschia; species Knipowitschia caucasica. The sequence continues at coordinate 2,620,989 of OZ035840.1, read as the reverse complement.
GAATGTGTGTTGTCAGAGACTATGAAAAACGTTATCAAAACATGATCAATATCTATGACGTCAGATGTGGCTTTTTCCGTATCGTTTTGGAAGAAGTTGAGGCTAATATTTATGATTTGTATAATTCTTGAGTAAGGACTGGAGCAGGACTGGAGCAGGACTGGAGCAGGACTGGAGCAGGACTGGAGCAGGACTGGGCAGGTTCTGTCTCTGGATTTCCTTTTCTGTGGTTACCATTTCATTTGGACCAACATGTGAGTGGCGCTAACACTTGTGTAAAGTTGGTTAGCCAATCATTAGCATGTGCGGCTGTTTATACTTTTGACAACATGGAAATGATTATGAAATATGTATGATATCTGTAAATTGTCTGAGAAGGCTGAGTATTGGGATTAGTATGGTTGTTGAATTATTATGAGGTATAACATGCCATCGTAGCTATCCTGAAGTTGCTAAATCATTCTCGGGTTGTGATTGACCGTTCGTTTAAATTGGGGGAAGACGGTATGAAGTTTGTGGACGGGAAAAGGTCCTAAGGCCACAGAGAACGGGCCGCGCTTTGCTAACGTCTGGGCTACAAGCTACACGTTTAAAAATGCTGTGTTTTTTATCTGTTTTTCTTCTTCTTCTTCTTCTGATGCTGCTGATGCTGCTGCTGGGTTGATGCTGGGTTGATGCTGGGTTGATGCTGCCTTTTGCCCCCAATACTTTAGAATGTTCTGTTCAGGTTTGGATCTCGATGCAGTCCATGTCCAATGATCACAGAAATATTGTCTAGTTGTTGCTGTTGTTTTGTGTTTTAGGATTGTAGTCGGACATACTTAGTGTCAGAAGATTATTTGGATAAATATTGAAGCACCAAAGTCTTTTCAAGGCCTCCTGCAGTTAGCTGTGGTTTGGTTTATGTGGATGTATGAGTGAAAGTGCTTTGGCAGAAACTTAGACTGGACACAGTCTATTGACACAGTCTCCAAATAATCACATTGCAAACACACACACACACGCACGCAGACACACACACGCAGACACGCAGACACACACACACACGCAGACACACACACACACGCACACACACACACACGCACGCAGACACACACACGCAGACACACGCACGCAGACACACACACGCACACACACTCACGCACACACGCTCTCTCTTTCTCACACACACACGCTCTCTCTTTCTCACACACACACGCACGCAGACACACACACGCAGACACACACGCACACACACGCACGCAGACACACACGCACGCACGCACACACACACACACGCACGCACGCAGACACACGCACGCAGACACACGCACGCAGACACACACACGCAGACACACACACGCGCACACACACACACACGCACGCAGACACACGCACGCAGACACACACACGCACACACACACGCGCACACACTCACGCACACACGCGCACACACGCCCGCTCTCTCACACATACACGCACGCACAGGTTCTCTCTCTCACACAGACACTTTCTCACACACACACGCTCTCTCTCTCACACACACACGCTCTCTCTCTCACACACACACGCTCTCTCTCTCACACACACGCTCTCTCTCTCACACACACACGCTCTCTCTCTCACACACACACGCTCTCTCTCTCACACACACGCTCTCTCTCTCACACACACGCTCTCTCTCTCACACACACGCTTTCTCACACACACACACACGCTCTCCTCTCTCTCTCTCACACACACACACCTCTCTCCCTCTCTCTCTCTCACACACACACGCTCTCCCTCTCTCTCTCTCACACACACACGCTCTCCCTCTCTCTCTCACACACACACACGCTCTCTCTCTCACACACACACGCTCTCCCTCTCTCTCTCACACACACACTTTCTCACACACACACGCTCTCTCTCTCACACACACACACACGCTCTCCCTCTCTCTCTCTCACACACGCTTTCTCACACACACACGCTCTCTCTCTCACACACACACGCTCTCCCTCTCTCTCTCTCACACACGCTTTCTCACACACACACGCTCTCTCTCTCACACACACGCTTTCTCACACACACACGCTCTCTCTCTCACACACACACGCTTTCTCTCCCACACACGCTCTCCCTCTCTCTCCCTCACACACACACGCTCTCTCACACACACACGCTCTCCCTCTCTTTCTCACACACACACGCTCTCTCACACACACACGCTCTCCCTCTCTCTCTCTCACACACGCTTTCTCACACACACACGCTCTCTCACACACACACACGCTCTCCCTCTCTCTCCCTCACACACACACGCTCTCTCACACACACACGCTCTCCCTCTCTTTCTCACACACACACGCTCTCTCTCCCTCTCTTTCTCACACACACACGCTCTCTCACACACACACGCTCTCTCTTTCTCACACACACACGCTCTCTCACACACACACACGCTCTCCCTCTCTCTCTCACACACACACGCTCTCTCTTTCTCACACACACACGCTCTCACACACACACACGCTCTCCCTCTCTTTCTCACACACACACGCTCTCTCTTTCTCACACACACACGCTCTCTCACACACACACGCTCTCTCTTTCTCACACACACACGCTCTCTCACACACACACGCTCTCTCTTTCACACACACACGCTTTCTCTCCCACACACACACACACGCTCTCCCTCTCTCTTTCTCGCACACACACACTTTACATAACCCATTACCCTAAAAAGCTCACTACAGACTCTGTTTTTTTGTGTGTTGATTCTTTCAGTTGTGTTTCCAGAAAAGTCCTTCTCGGTGCCGTGTCACTCTCAGTTCTTAAAATCGGTTCCAAAATATCCGAGTATGAATCCGGTTTGTTTTCCAATCCAGACCTTTTCCTTTTCCTTCCAATGTGGGATGGATTTGAACCATCACCCACAGTACCAGACCCGGACCCCCTCCCCTCCCCCAGCGTGTGATAAAATCTGCAAAAATCTACTTGTTTAAGAAATAAATCAAGGCAACAACAATGAATTATGAAATGAATTCTTAGAAATATAGAAAACAAATCAAACCAGTTTTAACGAGTGCTTTATGGTCCACAATATCTCTCCTCTTCTGCTTCTTTTTCTTTGACAGACAGGACTACAATTACTTCTGACTGAATAATTCAAACAAATGCATATCTGTAGCTTGTTTATTTTGCTTATGGACTTACAAACCAGATTCCTGAACAGATTTCTCACCGTAATTCTCAAAAAAACTTGCTTTCTCCAACCTGCAACCCGAGCCACATGTGTGTCTCCGTCTGCATTCCCTCACATGGGCTGCTGCGTATCTGCGGCGTGAGCATCAGGGGTTGGAGAACACTTAGAGACTTGGACAAAAGAGGGCAGTGATCGCCTGCTTTTCTCCGTCGAGCCTCATCAACATATGCCTCTACCCACAATGCAATGCTCTCTGCTCCTGTACCACTGCAGATGCCTCCCTTTGCTCCCTCTGTGTCCTGTATAAGTCACATCTGTTTCAGTTCAATCCATCCACGTCATGTTTTGAAGTAGTAATATATATTAAAGGGCCCTAATCTGTCATCATTAAAGGGCCCTAATCTGTCATCATTAAAGGGCCCTAATCTGTCATCATTAAAGGGCCCTAATCTGTCATCATTAAAGGGCCCTAATCTGTCATAATTGAAGGGCCCTATAAACTGCTCTTTTCCAATCCTTCTTTAACTGATAACAGTAGTTCAGAGATATTGGAATTTCTAAATTACTTTTCCAGCCTCTAAATCTTGTTATTGTTTTCATTTCGATGTCCCGCCCTCCACCGTTTCACCAATCAGAAGGTCTGTGATCCGGGCGCCAGAACTCACGGCGTGGAGCTAATCTCACTGGTAAAGTACCATGTGGCGCAGAACTAAAAAAGGTCTCGTTATGATTCTCAAATCATTAACAACAAAACAAGGAATAGAACCAGGATTTCTATCTTTGTGAAAAAGGTGTTGGTTATAGATTTGTTGTTGACAAAACTCTTGTCTATTAAGCTGTTATGGTCCCGGCTGGATTCGTCTGCATATCTGGCAACCTGAGTCAGGGAGAGTGGGAGAGGCTGCAGTACCACTTTTGGCCACACTTTTACATACTGCTCCTTTAATGGTTATAAGTGTGTAAATAATAGTACTGCTTAATCCCCTGTGGCAGGCATGTGCAAACTCAGGCCAGGGACTAATTGCGGCCGTCACTGTCATTTTATGCGGTCCTCTGCCTTGCTAACACAAAGTAGTCTTTCACTCGGTCATCCATCCAACTTCCTTTATTTGAATATACTGTACTGACTGATTCTTGATTGATAGATAGATATATACTTTATTGATCCCGAAGGAAATTGTGCACTCGTCCCTGGCTCGCAATCATACAAAGATACATACATAGGTTAGAATTAAAAGATGCAAAAGTTAAAAACGAGACAATAAATACATTAAAAACATTAAAAGAGAAGTTAAGGCACTGCAAAACAGCACTTAAATACCCGCTCGGCCTGGATAGAACCAGGGCCAAGAGGGACTAAATAAGGACTGGTTAAACTGGGCCGGTGGAAACACTCCCAATCCGGGTAGAGAAGGGTAGAGAAAAGGCTTAAGTTAGCAGATTTTCTTTTCGAAATTTGTGGAAAGTTTAGTGATCTCAGCAGGCGTCTGTGCTTGTTGACTTGATCTGGAGTCTTGTACGTCCCGAGGGGGGCAGAGACCAGAGCAGTGCGGCAGGACTGAAGAGCGATTCATTTTAGGTCGATATAGAGGTTTCATAAGTAGGAGCAGAGCTAATGCAAACAGGGTGTATGTAAAATTATGTTCAAAGGAGAAAAACAAGCTACACCCATTTTTAACCTGCTCCCAAGTCAAATGTATGGACTAACATGATCTCAGGTGTTTATGTATGTATAGTATGTATAGTGTGTATATATCTGTGCGTATACTGTGTGTATATATCTGTGCGTGTTTCTGAGAGTGGTGTTGCAAATGAATGAACATCTGTAACTGTAGCAGGGCTAATATAATTACTGTGATGCTACTAATTTCCATCTGCCGTCCCCAGAGGCAGGTAAAACACCACAAACACGCACAACATATACACTCTGTAAAGGTATGGATTCTCTTTTCCACTGAACACAATGAGCAGTGAAATACCAAATACAGTGTTATATATTTTTAACTTTCAACATTGATCTAAACAATGTATTAAGAAGTAATATCTCACTTATTTCTGACCATTGCTTTGTATCTGTGCAGTTATCTCACACATACAGTAGATAACCATGTTAGCCATTAGCAGGTTTAGGGAATTTGTGCCAAAATGCCTGGACGACAGTGGATCAATCAAAATAATATATATACGTAGTGCAGAGTTATATACTGTACATGTGTTGCAGGATAATAAGTAGTTAAAGTAAAGTGACATTGTACAGTGGAAATTCTGAAGTATTCTTGGGTTTCATTAGATGTCGGGGCAGTGGCGCGAATAACAAACATGCGACAGGACCGGACCGGACGTGATGTATCCTGGCGGTGCAGTCTGCCGGGTTTATTCACGGAGATATAGTAGAAGAAGAAGCGCTAATATCTTAGCTAGCAGTCTTCAGTCAGAATGCCATCTTTTTGTGCGGTGTACGCTTGTAGCAACCGCACAAATAGAAAGACCAGAGTTTGTTCATGTTCCAACTGTGGTCTCATATAAAAGAAAAATCACTGAAATGAGGCGGATCAAGTCTTTCCCAAATAAGCGCCCTCTGTTTTTCTTTTAAAAAAATGCCCAAAATCAAGACTCTTTTGAGAAATAGTTGTTAGTCCTTCCTTAGAATTAAGTGTCCTCGATTAAGACTGTTCCAACAACCGTACACCGCACAGGAGGAGAGCCTTTGACTCCAAAACAGACTTTACATGGTTTTACATGGGAGCAACACTGTCCCACCTCTGCTCATGCGCCCCCTACTGGCCAGTTCAATGAAACACAAGAATTGCATATTGCACATGATTTTAGTAATAACTTATTTACATATGAATGACATTTTACAGGCTCAGCAGTTCTCATTGTACAGTCTGACATCAAACTGCTTCTCAACCATTTGGTAAAGGCCTGTAATCGTCAAACTCTGTGTTAAATAAAACATATTATTGTGTTATTAGTGTCCTCCAGCGTCTGCACCTATAGCAGCGTGAGAATAGCCTTCGCTCCTTCGCCTTATTGCCTGATGCTCGTAAAGCCGGCTTGTCTCCCACACTGTGCCGCCGTGTGCGCCTCACTGGCCGCAGCCGCTTATCCATATGTCGCGGCGGCGCACGCGGGGCCGGGATGCGCACGCTCCGGGGGGCCCTCGGCTGCGACGCGGGCCCTCGGTGGAGCCATAGAACAGGTGGCCGCGACGATCAATGGCCCCCGATGCGTCCCCACCACCAGAGAGGAGCCTTTCCATTAGGCTAATTGCGGGGTTATGGTGCTATATTATTGCGGTAATGATGGGGCCGGTCCCTCAGCGGCAGGGGGGGGGTGATGGCTCCCTCGTCACGCAACATTCAAGATGAACACAGGCAAGACGGCGGCGGGAAACTAACTTCAGAGAGTTTGTGGAGAGCTGGGTTTCACATTAGCAGCTCTGTGCGGTCTCACACATATGTATTTATCAGTGTTGGACATATTATCCTATACTTGAGCGACTGGTTAGATCAGGCACAACTCAGGCCCACGGCCCTCACAATTTTATGTGGCTAACACAAAGTCGCCATAGAGGCACTTTGACAGTGTCATCCAACCAACTTCAACTTCACCAATACAGTCATGCTATACCCATTTTTTATTTTAGTAAATCCGGCTAAAATCCAGTTTTTATGCCCAGGTTGTCGGCCCCAGGTCAAGTCTGATGATTTCAAGTCTCTTACTATAAAGTTTGGACACCCCTGGGTTAGAGGCTAAACTGCATCTCAAGAATTTGGATTGACAATGAAGTTGAATCTAGGCTAATCTGATGCAACTTGGCGCTGACAGAATGGTTAGACAAAGACTCGGATTCCACGAATTCAGAGGTGAAAATGTAAATTATGTAAATTTCATTCAGGACTGAGACACCGTGCGTTACATAGACCCAAGTACCCCAGCTCTATCTCAGCTTTAACCCAGCCCAGGGTTCGAATCTCGGTCGCAACAGGGCCTTTCTGAGTGGTTTCCTCCAGGTGCTCCGGTTTCTTCTACCAAAAAAAGACATGTACCATAGGTGATTGAATGGACGGTGTGTGGTCGGAGGCTTTGATGGTCCAGTGTGTTTGACGACATCACCGTGTGGAGAGAATGGAAAACTCTCTGAACTCTGAACATTGTAAAGTGCTTTGGGAGACATTAGTCTGTAAAATGCGCTATATAAAAAATACTTAATTGGTATATTAATTCATATCGGGATTTTTACAGACCAGAGTCACAAAGCGCTTTACAATTGTTATTTTTACTATCCCAGCTCTATCTCAGCTCTATCCCAGTTCAATCCCAGCTCTATCTCAGCTCTATCTCAGCTCTATCTCAGCTCTATCTCAGCTCTATCCCAGCTCTATCTCAGCTCTATCTCAGCTCTATCTCAGCTCTATCTCAGCTCTATCTCAGCTCTATCTCAGCTCTATCTCAGCTCTATCCCAGCTCTATCTCAGCTCTATCTCAGCTCTATCTCAGCTCTATCCCAGTTCAATCCCAGCTCTAGCTCAGCTCTATCTCAGCTCTATCTCAGCTCTATCTCAGCTCTATCTCAGCTCTATCTCAGCTCTATCCCAGCTCTATCCCAGCTCTATCTCAGCTCTATCCCAGCTCTATCCCAGCTCTATCCCAGCTCTATCCCAGCTCTATCCCAGCTCTATCCCAGCTCTATCCCAGATCTTTCTCAGCTCTATCTCAGCTCTATCTCAGATCTATCTCAGCTCTATCTCAGCTCTATCCCAGCTCTATCTCAGCTCTATCTCAGCTCTATCTCAGCTCTATCTCAGCTCTATCTCAGCTCTATCCCAGCTCTATCTCAGCTCTATCTCAGCTCTATCTCAGCTCTATCCCAGCTCTATCTCAGCTCTATCTCAGCTCTATCCCAGCTCTATCCCAGCTCTATCTCAGCTCTATCTCAGCTCTATCTCAGCTCTATCCCAGCTCTATCTCAGCTCTATCTCAGCTCTATCTCAGCTCTATCTCAGCTCTATCCCAGTTCAATCCCAGCTCTATCTCAGCTCTATCTCAGCTCTATCCCAGCTCTATCTCAGCTCTATCCTGGGTTTCTCCTGGTGGTAGAGTCAAATCGGGACCTTCTTGCGGTGAGGTAAAGGCTCTACCCGTTCCACCGTGGCGCCGGGACGATCTCGCCGTGAACCTGTGCGAGTGGATTGTTGTGAAATAAAGCTTTCATCAGCGATTGTTTCCTCCCAACAGGTGGCAACGCTCTGATTTATGGACAAACTCGGCGCATGTGGAGCCCGTTCATTTCGCCGCCGCTAAAAACCGGCAATATGGGGCTAATTTGTTGTAATTTGTTGCGGCTGCCATAGCGACCGGAGGAGAATGTTTATATAATCATGATATAATAAGAAAAATGAAAGAGGCTGGAGCATGCGGGCTACGGGCTCGGCTAAATGAGAACGCTGCAGAGACTGTTGTGATGCCATGTTAATGTAAATAAACAAATTAGAAAACGTTTGCGGACGCGGTTAATGCAAGCGGAGCCTAAAGGGGCATCTTCAGGCCCTAAAGTTGACGATTCTCCAACAAGATCAGAGAATCAACTGTTCGAACGTGGCAGGAAATGCAATAATAAAAAACACATAAAATATCTAGCTGTAGCATCATAAAAAGCAAAGATAGATAGATACAGTAGATACATTAAATGGGTGGATGGATAGATAGATAGATACAGTAGATAGATACAATAGATAGATAGATGGATGCCTTTTTGACACAAGAGTTAAAGTTCCAATCCAGAAAGACATACATAAAACACATTCTAAAAGAAAAGAAGTCATCTCATGTACAGGGATATCATTCTTGTTTCATTGTTTTAGACCATATGAAATCTCTAGCATTAGCATAATAAAGAATCAAGTATAGAATGGCTAACTGTAGCATCATAAAGAATCAAGTATAGAATGGCTAACTGTAGCATCATAAAGAATGGCCAACTGTAGCATCATAAAGAATGGCTAACTGTAGCATCATAAAGAATGGCTAACTGTAGCATCATAAAGAGGCAAGGATACAATATCTAGCATTAGCATAATAAAGAAGCATACTGTTTATTCCAGTGCAAGACATGTATAGTTGTATGCATACATCTGCGCGCATTAGCATTAGCATGAGGCTATGGGACAAAGTGGCAGTAAAGTTACATACCCTAGCTTTAACACAACTCATTCCATTTCTCGTGACTTTCTATCAGTTTTCTGTGTCCTGCCTCGGTCCTCACTCACTCCTGCTACTGCACTACGCTTTAGCTACATACACATTTATCCGTTAGCTTATTGCTAGAAATACATCTAAATGACTTGTCCAGCTGCTGTACTGGCTTCTGTATTACTGGGGCGCTTATATTTTAATGGTGTCTACTGTTCATTGAGAAGCAGGTAAAGCTTTTCTAACAAGTGGCGCTGGTCCTGGCACTATATTACGGCTCTCTCTCCATTACCTTGTCTGGCTACCGGAGCTTCCCGGGGTCCTCGCCGCGGATATATGCTTTATGTATTCATATATTCATAAGCCAGGCTGCTGTTGCGGAATCTGAAACAATTTATGGCGCGGGAGGAAGAGGGAAGAACCGGGAGAACAAAAAAAAAATGGAAAAAAAATGATTGAAAACATAGTGCGATGAAGCAGCCAGTGTAAAGATATAAAACGGATCATGGTCAGAATGGTGATGACAACACGGCGGCGGCGGCGGCGGCGAAGTGAGGGACGCCGGACACAACACAACGTTAAGAGTGCGACTGGAATTCTGAAGTTTTCGTGAGTTGTTCCTCTGATGCAGGAGTCTGTGTAGTTAGATTCAGATTCAGATTCATTTATTTGCCATTTGCAGTAAAACCACATTGGAAAAACTGTGCAAGACTACCCCAGTGTGCACCAGACGACACACACCAGAGCTCTTGCCACGGCGCCATCTTTACGGCGCCGTGCGACAGTTAGTGTCCGACTAGAAGGGCTGTGATGATTCAGGACACTTTAACATTCTACATGTATGACATGTATCAACATGTGTTCTATATTCTTTATGTGTGTTAACTGTTGATTCTCTGATCTGTGTTGATTTCAATGGTTTTGTTAAGTCTCTGAGATGATGCTGCTGTGATTTAGGGAAATACAAGAATTAATTGTATTGAATAGGAAAAAATACATGTCTAGTTCATCCTGATATTGTTGTATGCCACATGTGAGGTCAGCAATAACATTTATGTACTTGACTTTAAAAAAAAATTGGTTTTATACAGCGCTTTTTTGGACACTCAAAGACGCTTCAAATGTTATTATTCATTCACTACTACTATAGCCACAGCTGCCCTGGGGCACACTGACAGAAGCCCCTCCCACCACCACCAACCATTCACACACACACCAGACTCATTCTAATGTGGGGGAAGTCTAGTGGTGGACTCGAACCCACAACCTTCATTCTTAAACCCCGTCTTGTGCACACCGGGGACTTTTGCAAATGTATTCCAAATCGAATCTAAATGCATTGTTCTTTGTACAGTCTGACAGCAGTACAAAGAGAAGAGCTGTGGTAGTGACAAACAGTAAATACTTAAAGTCTCTCTGCTGCTAACCACATCTGTGCCACGGCTCCCACGGCGTTCCCGGAGTTATTCCACCTCCTCCGGTACAATTCTAATTTCATTCATACATTTTGCACGACACCGCGGCTCGTCCTGATCCGGGATCCCTCGGCTCCTGCCCGTCAGCGCCGCACATTAGCCTCCATTACCTCCGGCGGCTAATGCTAACCATAACTGACCATTTGGCATGGCTTCATTACACAGTCATGCATGTAAAATCCAGTCTCAGTCCCCAAGTTGTCACATCCAATCTCAAAATACCAGCTCGCCTTTTTGCTTCCTGCTTCGACTTAATGCCCGCGTCCTGGCCTTGTTTTATAAGATATGAGCTGATTAAAGTAGATTACACACCTTGTTAGCCGGCGTTAGCTTTCGCCGGGACGGACAGTGGCCTTGCTTCCACACGCGCTTTGGTTAAATAAGTCGGAGAATGCCCCCCGCAGCGAAAAAAAGCAGAAAGATCAATAACATATATGTGTAAAAACATGGAAAGGAGAGGAAGAGGAAGCCAAGGCCCTGCCCCGCTCGGCCTTCTCCACAAATAACAAAAGCGGCGTTTAAAGAGGTCGTCATGCAAGATTCAGCAGCGATTAGTGAGATTTGGAAAGGCTTTTTAACCAATGTCCGGGTTAAAACAAAGCATTTTTATTTTTTATATAGAACAAAAGCATAAAACATGTAACAGCGTCTCGGGGCCGTCCTCGTTAGCGCAGCTAGCATTAATCGCTCACGGTCGAGGTTTCGCTGCCGGGGCCGGAGACGGGTCTGTGTGAAACATGGAGAGGTTAGATTCAGTTACATTTTATTTTTGTGTATATTACTTTTAGCCTTTAGACTTTATAAAAATTTTGATTCGCTTAAAGCTCCAATACTATAAAATATGAGATAATTGTTGCTTAAATCTGGTGTTTTTTATCTTAATTTGAGTCACAAAAAAAAGCCCTTTAGTCTTATTTCATTAACTTGCTTAAATATTATTCCAATTTTCTTTTATCTATTTTACTTTGTCCCATCGGCAAA
>OZ035840.1:2594166-2604166 GCA_964034765.1 Knipowitschia caucasica | reverse complement strand
ACTACTACTACTACTACTACTACTACTACTACTACGCTACTACTTACTACTACTACTACTTACTACTACTACTACTGCTACTACTTACTACTACTACTACTTACTACTACTACTACTACTACTTACTACTACTACTACTACTACTACTACTACTACTACTACTACTATACTACTACTACTACTACTACTACTACTACTACTACTACTACTACTACTACTACTACTACTACTACTACTACTACTACTACTACTACTACTACTACTACTACTACTACTACTACTACTACTACTACTACTACTACTACTACTACTACTACTACTACTACTACTACTACTACTACTACTACTACTACTACTACTACTACTACTACTACTACTACTACTACTACTACTACTTACTACTACTACTACTACTACTACTACTACTACTACTACTACTACTACTACTACACTACTACTACTTCCCAGTCTGGTGTATTGATCCTCAGAGCAGTAGAATGGTTCCATGATGCAGCCTCCGTCTCTCTCTCCGCCTCTGAACCTGCCTCTGTATGTTTTGCCTCACACCTCGGGATCCTGTGAAAGAGACATCAACACTGGAAACGAAGAGGCGCTGTGGTGGAAAACAAGCTTAGGATTCACTCCCCGCAGGTGTTCGGCCTTTAGAAATCTGTCCCACGTTCTTCCAACACGCGTCTTCATGTTGAGAGAAAGGTCGGCGCCAGGAGAGAAGCAGGTTTACAAGCCACTGATCAACCAGCGACGTGTTGACACGCTGCGAACGCTTTCACACGTCCACCACGACCGAGGAGCAGGGTTTAACCTTAGATATTTCAATCTGCACGGACTCAGACGGACAAAACAAGGTATTATTAGGATTGTATGAAGGTCGGCAGTAATCTGACACCACAGCATTTACACACATGACTCTGACCACAATATTTTCAAGATTACATGTGTTCTTGTGGTTAGGATTTGGTGCTTAGACCCTGGCGGATTATGTATGAAATCCCCCGGGGCCTAGACCCTGGTGGTGGGAGCGAAGGAGGGAAGAGCTGGAACAAGGCAGAGACGGGGAGGAGGAGGGTTGTGGCCAGTGGGGGCGGGTCCCAACTCGAAAACATTCATGAGCACGTGCACTGACATACTTGCAATACCACCCCAGGTCGGTGGGGGTGTACCCGGAAAGAGAATTACCCAATGTATTTTTATTTATAAAGCGCCTTTCGTAGACCAGAGTCACAAAGTGCTTTACAAATGTTATTTTTTGGGCATTTGTCTCTCCACACAGAGACAGGGAGCGAGGTATGGCCTCTTCTGTCCTCTGGAAAACGCCTCTCAGATGGTATTTCCTGTAAATTATACTATTATACACAATATTTTCACAACATTCTGTGTCTGTGTGTTTGTGTGTGTTATTATCATAATATAAAATGTTTTTAATTTGTATTCAGCTGCAAAATTAGTTTCACTTCCCAGTTTTAGATATTGTGATTTCACATCAAAACGATTGATTTAGCAGTTCAAGAACACTCCTTACGTTACACTTTCACGCCATATTTATTCATAACTCATTTATAATCGTGGAACATCTACACTTTAAATCATCTCTTCTGTGGCTCTCACTCTGAACGTGTAGATCTATTCCATTCAATTCAATGTACTCCTGTATCGCCTGGAGTAAATCTCAGAGGACTTTACAAAACCATTGAAATCACCAAGATTTGATCAACATGAAGTCTTTGATAACTTTAGAAAAATACTTTGTGCTGACCAGTGCTGAACAGGGAATTCTGACTTCGCAATTTGGACTTTTTTTTTAGTTAGAAAGTGTGGCCCTGTCTTCACACACTGTTGCTGGTATTTCGGCCCATTCCTCCATGCAGACGACTGTAGGATACAGGAGCCTCTACAGGTCTTCCATAGCCACACATGTTGCTAGCTCAGAGGTATTTCTATGATCAAAATGACAGGCATCTCTCATCTTTTGAACTAAATATGTTTTTCTCAGCTCAAAACATAAAGAAGTTTTCTCCTTTCTCATGATTTATAACATCAATCCAGTCCAATCATGCATATTCTACATGGACCCCACTCTTTCCCGTCGCCGCACATATATGTTCCAAATCAGATTCTTATGGGAAATTACTGCTATCTGGTTCTAACACTGCCGAAGCCTCAAACCCACCAAGTAATACATCAACTTCCTATCGATTCATACATATTCGGATAATTGCATTTTAGTCATTTTGAGCCGGCTTTGTCCCTCCAGGCCCCCCCCCCCCAAAAAAAATAGATATCGCACACACAGAGTAGGAGATGGCGCAGTGGAAGGAAAAAAAAAGAAGGGCTGTGTCTTTAAAAAAAAAAGAAAAAAAAGTGAGATGGAGTGAGCGAGCGATGGCGGGCCGGATTCTGCTGACGTGGGGACTTTGGTTCAGAGCATCCCCCATTAGAGGGAGCCATAAATCCTGCGCTCTCCGGGCCGGGCTGTGTCAGCAGTCCACTGAATGAATTGATTTTAAACGCCGCGGAGAAGGAGGAAAAAAGGGAAAAGTGGAGAGAGAGAGGGAGAGAGAGAGATGGAGAGAGAGAGAGAGAAAGTGTGTGTGTGTGTGACTATTTAATTCAACAGCAGGCTTCTCCATTGGAAAAGTGGGTGGAGTGAAGTGGACGACCAAAATTGTCGCCAAATCTACAGACCAGTGCTTTTCAAACTGCCGTAAAAAACACCAGGCACACATCATGCATTATTCACGCTGCGCTGGTCGTCGAAAACATGGTTTAGTCTCCACAAATGTCTTTTTTTGGACTTTTAAACCATGCTACTCTGTTGGTACCAGGTCAAATACACACCTGGGGTTGGGTTTTTTTAAGTCAATGTTTTTGTACAGACCTGAATCACAACTGCAGTCGTCTGGAAGGACTTTATTTTTGATTGACTGCGGAACCTTCCGCAGTCAACCATTGGTTTTTTTGATTGACTGCGGAACCTTCCGCAGTCAACCATTGGTTTTGTATTTCTTTATTCCGTCATTTTTTTTGACACGTTTCACAGCTTTCACATTTTCAACAATTTCCACAAGTTATACATCAAAACGTTCCACATGTTTGGGAGATTATTGCTATTACTTTTGGGACTTCAGCGATTTCCGGTTTTTCCGCAATCGGACAAAAATCTGCATTGAGAATTCTGCAATGCATTTTAATAGGCCCATGCATTTTAATAGGACTTCAGCTCTTTCAGACATTTCTACAGTTTCAATGATTCAACAGTTTCAAGGATTCAACAGTTTCAAGGATTTCAGCAGTTTCAAGATTTCAAGAGTTTCAAGGACTTCAACAGTTTCAAGGACTTCAGCAGTTTCAAGGACTTCAGCAGTTTCAAGGACTTCAGCAGTTTCAAGGACTTCAGTGTAATCATGCAACCTAATAGGGATTTTTCCATGTAAACCAGTATAATGCAACTTAATGGGGATTTTTCCATGTAAACCAGTATAATGCAACTTAATAGGGGTTTTTACATGTAAACCAGTATAATGCAACTTAATAGGGTTTTTTCCATGTAAACCAGTATAATGCAACTTAATAGGGATTTTTCCATGTAAACCAGTATAATGCAACTTAATGGGGATTTTTCCATGTAAACCAGTATAATGCAACTTAATGGGGATTTTTCCATGTAAACCACTATTATGCAACTTAATAGGGATTTTTCCATGTAAACCAGTATAATGCAACTTAATAGGGATTTTTCCATGTAAACCAGTATAATGCAACTTAATGGGGATTTTTCCATGTAAACCAGTATTATGCAACTTAATAGGGATTTTTCCATGTAAACCAGTATAATGCAACTTAATAGGGTTTTTTTCATGTAAACCAGTATAATGCAA
Source organism: Knipowitschia caucasica (assembly GCA_964034765.1). NCBI lineage: Eukaryota > Metazoa > Chordata > Actinopteri > Gobiiformes > Gobiidae > Knipowitschia > Knipowitschia caucasica. Next base: position 2,600,270 of record OZ035840.1, on the reverse strand, counting down.
CTTAATAGGGTTTTTACATGTAAACCAGTATAATGGAACTTAATAGGGGTTTTTACATGTAAACCAGTATAATGGAACTTAATAGGGGTTTTTACATGTAAACCAGTATAATGCAACTTAATAAGGATTTTTACATGTAAACCACTATAATGTAACCTAATAGGGGTTTTTACATGTAAACCAGTATAAAGCAACTTAATAGGGATTTGTACATGTAAACCAGTATAATGCAACCTAATAGGGATTTTTCCATGTAAACCAGTATAATGCAACTTAATAGGGATTTTTCCATGTAAACCAGTATAATGCAACTTAATAGGGATTTTTCCATGTAAACCAGTATAATGCAACTTAATAGGGATTTTTCCATGTAAACCAGTATAATGCAACTTAATAGGGATTTTTCCATGTAAACCAGTATAATGCAACTTAATAGGGATTTTTCCATGTAAACCAGTATAATGCAACTTAATAGGGGTTTTTACATGTAAACCAGTATAATGCAACTTAATAGGGTTTTTTTTCATGTAAACCAGTATAATGCAACTTAATAGGGATTTTTCCATGTAAACCAGTACAATGCAACTTAATAGGGATTTTTCCATGTAAACCAGTATAATGCAACTTAATAGGGTTTTTTTCATGTAAACCAGTATAATGCAACTTAATAGGGATTTTTCCATGTAAACCAGTATAATGCAACTTAATAGGGTTTTTTACATGTAAACCAGTATAATGCAACTTAATGGGGATTTTTCCATGTAAACCAGTATTATGCAACTTAATAGGGATTTTTCCATGTAAACCAGTATAATGCAACTTAATAGGGATTTTTCCATGTAAACCAGTATAATGCAACTTAATGGGGTTTTTTTCATGTAAACCAGTATAATGCAACTTAATGGGGATTTTTCCATGTAAACCAGTATTATGCAACTTAATAGGGATTTTTCCATGTAAACCAGTATAATGCAACTTAATAGGGTTTTTTTCATGTAAACCAGTATAATGCAACTTAATAGGGTTTTTACATGTAAACCAGTATAATGCAACTTAATAGGGGTTTTTACATGTAAACCAGTATAATGCAACTTAATAAGGATTTTTACATGTAAACCACTATAATGTAACCTAATAGGGGTTTTTACATGTAAACCAGTATAAAGCAACTTAATAGGGATTTGTACATGTAAACCAGTATAATGCAACCTAATAGGGATTTTTCCATGTAAACCAGTATAATGCAACTTAATAGAGATTTTTCCATGTAAACCAGTATAATGCAACTTAATAGGGATTTTTCCATGTAAACCAGTATAATGCAACCTAATAGGGATTTTTCCATGTAAACCAGTATAATGCAACCTAATAGGGATTTTTCCATGTAAACCAGTATAATGCAACCTAATAGGTTGCATTATACCACCAGACCAAGACCCAAACGAAGACTCAGACCACCACCAGATAATGACCACAGACCAGGTTTCCTTAGTTACAGGAACCAAATTGTTTCAGCGGTGAGGGGATTTTTCAGTTTCAAGGACACTTTCAATACATTCAGTAGTTTCAAGGATTTCAACTGTTTAAGAATTTAACCAGTTTCAAGGATATCAGGAGGTTCAAGGATTTCAGGAGTTTCCACACTTTCAACAGTTTCCAGGTTTAAAAAAGTTTCAAGGATTTCAGGAGTTTCAATGTTTCAACAGTTTCAAGGATTTCAGGAGTTTAAAGGTTTCAACAATTTCAAGGACTTCAGGAGTTTCAAATATCTATCAAGTATTTTAACAGTTTCAAGGCCTTTTAAAGGATTTCAAGGATTTTTTTTAGCAGATTTCCACATTAGATCTGTTCCGCAGTCAATCGCAATGGCTTCAGCCATTGCAAGTTTCTAGTTTTTATTGATTGACTGCGGAACCTTCCGCAGTCAACCATTGGTTTTGTATTTCTTTATTCCGTCATTTTTTTTGACACGTTTCACAGCTTTCACATTTTCAACAATTTCCACAAGTTATACATCAAAACGTTCCACATGTTTGGGAGATTATTGCTATTACTTTTGGGACTTCAGCGATTTCCGGTTTTTCCGCAATCGGACAAAAATCTGCATTGAGAATTCTGCAATGCATTTTAATAGGCCCATGCATTTTAATAGGACTTCAGCTCTTTCAGACATTTCTACAGTTTCAAGGTTTCAACAGTTTCAAGGTTTCAACAGTTTCAAGGACTTCAACAGTTTCAAGGTTTCAACAGTTTCAAGGACTTCAACAGTTTCAAGGTTTCAACAGTTTCAAGGTTTCAACAGTTTCAAGGACTTCAGTGTAATCATGCAACCTAATAGGGATTTTTCCATGTAAACCAGTATAATGCAACTTAATAGGGATTTTTCCATGTAAACCAGTATAATGCAACTTAATAGGGATTTTTCCATGTAAACCAGTATAATGCAACTTAATAGGGATTTTTCCATGTAAACCAGTATAATGCAACTTAATAGGGATTTTTCCATGTAAACCAGTATAATGCAACTTAATAGGGTTTTTTTCATGTAAACCAGTATAATGCAACTTAATAGGGATTTTTTCATGTAAACCAGTATAATGCAACTTAATAGGGATTTTTCCATGTAAACCAGTATAATGCAACTTAATAGGGTTTTTTTCATGTAAACCAGTATAATGCAACTTAATGGAGATTTTTCCATGTAAACCAGTATTATGCAACTTAATAGGGATTTTTCCATGTAAACCAGTATAATGCAACTTAATAGGGTTTTTTTCATGTAAACCAGTATAATGCAACTTAATAGGGTTTTTTTTTCATGTAAACCAGTATAATGCAACTTAATGGGGATTTTTCCATGTAAACCAGTATAATGCAACTTAATAGGGTTTTTTTCATGTAAACCAGTATAATGCAACTTAATAGGGTTTTTTCCATGTAAACCAGTACAATGCAACTTAATAGGGATTTTTCCATGTAAACCAGTATAATGCAACTTAATAGGGTTTTTTTCATGTAAACCAGTATAATGCAACTTAATAGGGTTTTTTTCATGTAAACCAGTATAATGCAACTTAATGGGGATTTTTCCATGTAAACCAGTATAATGCAACTTAATAGGGTTTTTTTTTACATATAAACCAGTATAATGGAACTTAATAGGGTTTTTTCCATGTAAACCAGTATAATGCAACTTAATAGGGATTTTTCCATGTAAACCAGTACAATGCAACTTAATAGGGATTTTTCCATGTAAACCAGTATAATGCAACTTAATAGGGTTTTTTTCATGTAAACCAGTATAATGCAACTTAATGGGGATTTTTTCATGTAAACCAGTATTATGCAACTTAATAGGGATTTTTCCATGTAAACCAGTATAATGGAACTTAATAGGGGTTTTTACATGTAAACCAGTATAATGGAACTTAATAGGGGTTTTTACATGTAAACCAGTATAATGGAACTTAATAGGGGTTTTTACATGTAAACCAGTATAATGGAACTTAATAGGGATTTTTACATGTAAACCAGTATAATGGAACTTAATAGGGGTTTTTACATGTAAACCAGTATAATGCAACTTAATAAGGATTTTTTACATGTAAACCACTATAATGTAACTTAATAGGGGTTTTTACATGTAAACCAGTATAATAGCAACTTAATAGAGATTTTTTCATGTAAACCAGTATAATGCAACTTAATAGGGATTTTTCCATGTAAACCAGTATAATGCAACTTAATAGGGTTTTTTTCATGTAAACCAGTATAATGCCACTTAATAGGGATTTTTCCATGTAAACCAGTATAATGCAACTTAATAGAGATTTTTCCATGTAAACCAGTATAATGCAACTTAATAGGGATTTTTCCATGTAAACCAGTATAATGCAACTTAATAGGGTTTTTTCATGTAAACCAGTATAATGCCACTTAATAGGGATTTTTCCATGTAAACCAGTATAATGCAACCTAATAGGGATTTTTCCATGTAAACCAGTATAATGCAACTTAATAGGGATTTTTCCATGTAAACCAGTACAATGCAACTTAATAGGGATTTTTCCATGTAAACCAGTATAATGCAACTTAATAGGGTTTTTTTCATGTAAACCAGTATAATGCAACTTAATGGAGATTTTTTCATGTAAACCAGTATAATGCAACTTAATAGGGTTTTTTTCATGTAAACCAGTATAATGCAACTTAATAGGGTTTTTTTTCATGTAAACCAGTATAATGGAACTTAATAGGGGTTTTTCCATGTAAACCAGTATAATGCAACTTAATAGGGATTTTTCCATGTAAACCAGTATAATGCAACTTAATAGAGTTTTTTCCATGTAAACCAGTACAATGCAACTTAATAGGGATTTTTCCATGTAAACCAGTATTATGCAACTTAATAGGGATTTTTCCATGTAAACCAGTATAATGCAACTTAATAGGGTTTTTTTCATGTAAACCAGTATAATGCAACTTAATAGGGTTTTTTTCATGTAAACCAGTATAATGCAACTTAATGGGGATTTTTCCATGTAAACCAGTATAATGCAACTTAATAGGGTTTTTTTTTACATATAAACCAGTATAATGGAACTTAATAGGGTTTTTTCCATGTAAACCAGTATAATGCAACTTAATAGGGATTTTTCCATGTAAACCAGTACAATGCAACTTAATAGGGATTTTTCCATGTAAACCAGTATAATGCAACTTAATAGGGTTTTTTTCATGTAAACCAGTATAATGCAACTTAATAGGGTTTTTTTCATGTAAACCAGTATAATGCAACTTAATGGGGATTTTTCCATGTAAACCAGTATAATGCAACTTAATAGGGTTTTTTTTTTACATATAAACCAGTATAATGGAACTTAATAGGGTTTTTTCCATGTAAACCATTATAATGCAACTTAATAGGGATTTTTCCATGTAAACCAGTATAATGCAACTTAATAGGGATTTTTCCATGTAAACCAGTATAATGCAACTTAATAGGGTTTTTTTCATGTAAACCAGTATAATGCAACTTAATGGGGATTTTTCCATGTAAACCAGTATTATGCAACTTAATAGGGATTTTTCCATGTAAACCAGTATAATGCAACTTAATAGGGATTTTTCCATGTAAACCAGTATAATGCAACTTAATAGGGTTTTTTCATGTAAACCAGTATAATGCAACTTAATAGGGGTTTTTACATGTAAACCAGTATAATGGAACTTAATAGGGGTTTTTACATGTAAACCAGTATAATGCAACTTAATAAGGATTTTTACATGTAAACCACTATAATGTAACCTAATAGGGGTTTTTACATGTAAACCAGTATAAAGCAACTTAATAGGGATTTGTACATGTAAACCAGTATAATGCAACCTAATAGGGATTTTTCCATGTAAACCAGTATAATGCAACCTAATAGGGATTTTTCCATGTAAACCAGTATAATGCAACCTAATAGGTTGCATTATACCACCAGACCAAGACCCAAACGAAGACTCAGACCACCACCAGATAATGACCACAGACCAGGTTTCCTTAGTTACAGGAACCAAATTGTTTCAGCGGTGAGGGGATTTTTCAGTTTCAAGGACACTTTCAATACATTCAGTAGTTTCAAGGATTTCAACTGTTTAAGAATTTAACCAGTTTCAAGGATATCAGGAGGTTCAAGGATTTCAGGAGTTTCCACACTTTCAACAGTTTCCAGGTTTAAAAAAGTTTCAAGGATTTCAGGAGTTTCAATGTTTCAACAGTTTCAAGGATTTCAGGAGTTTAAAGGTTTCAACAATTTCAAGGACTTCAGGAGTTTCAAATATCTATCAAGTATTTTAACAGTTTCAAGGCCTTTTAAAGGATTTCAAGGATTTTTTTTAGCAGATTTCCACATTAGATCTGTTCCGCAGTCAATCGCAATGGCTTCAGCCATTGCAAGTTTCTAGTTACTATTGTGTTTTGTCAAATTTGTATGTAGAAGAGGGAGATTAAACAAAAAGAACAAATTGTTTTCTGGCATTTTATGTACATGCTTTTTTATGAATTTGTGTTATCTGAATGCTCTGAAATGTAGACACTGAATAAGTTCAACACAAAA
>OZ035840.1:2520821-2594156 GCA_964034765.1 Knipowitschia caucasica | reverse complement strand
TTACTAGCCTAACTGTTACTAGCCTAACTGTTACTAGCCTAACTGTTACTAGCCTAACTGTTACTAGCCTAACTGTTACTAGCCTAACTGTTACTAGCCTAACTGTTACTAGCCTAACTGTTACTAGCCTAACTGTTACTAGCCTAACTGTTACTAGCCTAACTGTTACTAGCCTAACTGTTACTAGCCTAACTGTTACTAGCCTAACTGTTACTAGCCTAACTGTTACTAGCCTAACTGTTACTAGCCTAACTGTTACTAGCCTAACTGTTACTAGCCTAACTGTTACTAGCCTAACTGTTACTAGCCTAACTGTTACTAGCCTAACTGTTACTAGCCTAACTGTTACTAGCCTAACTGTTACTAGCCTAACTGTTACTAGCCTAACTGTTACTAGCCTAACTGTTACTAGCCTAACTGTTACTAGCCTAACTGTTACTAGCCTAACTGTTACTAGCCTAACTGTTACTAGCCTAACTGTTACTAGCCTAACTGTTACTAGCCTAACTGTTACTAGCCTAACTGTTACTAGCCTAACTGTTACTAGCCTAACTGTTACTAGCCTAACTGTTACTAGCCTAACTGTTACTAGCCTAACTGTTACTAGCCTAACTGTTACTAGCCTAACTGTTACTAGCCTAACTGTTACTAGCCTAACTGTTACTAGCCTAACTGTTACTAGCCTAACTGTTACTAGCCTAACTGTTACTAGCCTAACTGTTACTAGCCTAACTGTTACTAGCCTAACTGTTACTAGCCTAACTGTTACTAGCCTAACTGTTACTAGCCTAACTGTTACTAGCCTAACTGTTACTAGCCTAACTGTTACTAGCCTAACTGTTACTAGCCTAACTGTTACTAGCCTAACTGTTACTAGCCTAACTGTTACTAGCCTAACTGTTACTAGCCTAACTGTTACTAGCCTAACTGTTACTAGCCTAACTGTTACTAGCCTAACTGTTACTAGCCTAACTGTTACTAGCCTAACTGTTACTAGCCTAACTGTTACTAGCCTAACTGTTACTAGCCTAACTGTTACTAGCCTAACTGTTACTAGCCTAACTGTTACTAGCCTAACTGTTACTAGCCTAACTGTTACTAGCCTAACTGTTACTAGCCTAACTGTTACTAGCCTAACTGTTACTAGCCTAACTGTTACTAGCCTAACTGTTACTAGCCTAACTGTTACTAGCCTAACTGTTACTAGCCTAACTGTTACTAGCCTAACTGTTACTAGCCTAACTGTTACTAGCCTAACTGTTACTAGCCTAACTGTTACTAGCCTAACTGTTACTAGCCTAACTGTTACTAGCCTAACTGTTACTAGCCTAACTGTTACTAGCCTAACTGTTACTAGCCTAACTGTTACTAGCCTACTAGCCTAACTGTTACTAGCCTAACTGTTACTAGCCTAACTGTTACTAGCCTAACTGTTACTAGCCTAACTGTTACTAGCCTAACTGTTACTAGCCTAACTGTTACTAGCCTAACTGTTACTAGCCTAACTGTTACTAGCCTAACTGTTACTAGCCTAACTGTTACTAGCCTAACTGTTACTAGCCTAACTGTTACTAGCCTAACTGTTACTAGCCTAACTGTTACTAGCCTAACTGTTACTAGCCTAACTGTTACTAGCCTAACTGTTACTAGCCTAACTGTTACTAGCCTAACTGTTACTAGCCTAACTGTTACTAGCCTAACTGTTACTAGCCTAACTGTTACTAGCCTAACTGTTACTAGCCTAACTGTTACTAGCCTAACTGTTACTAGCCTAACTGTTACTAGCCTAACTGTTACTAGCCTAACTGTTACTAGCCTAACTGTTACTAGCCTAACTGTTACTAGCCTAACTGTTACTAGCCTAACTGTTACTAGCCTAACTGTTACTAGCCTAACTGTTACTAGCCTAACTGTTACTAGCCTAACTGTTACTAGCCTAACTGTTACTAGCCTAACTGTTACTAGCCTAACTGTTACTAGCCTAACTGTTACTAGCCTAACTGTTACTAGCCTAACTGTTACTAGCCTAACTGTTACTAGCCTAACTGTTACTAGCCTAACTGTTACTAGCCTAACTGTTACTAGCCTAACTGTTACTAGCCTAACTGTTACTAGCCTAACTGTTACTAGCCTAACTGTTACTAGCCTAACTGTTACTAGCCTAACTGTTACTAGCCTAACTGTTACTAGCCTAACTGTTACTAGCCTAACTGTTACTAGCCTAACTGTTACTAGCCTAACTGTTACTAGCCTAACTGTTACTAGCCTAACTGTTACTAGCCTAACTGTTACTAGCCTAACTGTTACTAGCCTAACTGTTACTAGCCTAACTGTTACTAGCCTAACTGTTACTAGCCTAACTGTTACTAGCCTAACTGTTACTAGCCTAACTGTTACTAGCCTAACTGTTACTAGCCTAACTGTTACTAGCCTAACTGTTACTAGCCTAACTGTTACTAGCCTAACTGTTACTAGCCTAACTGTTACTAGCCTAACTGTTACTAGCCTAACTGTTACTAGCCTAACTGTTACTAGCCTAACTGTTACTAGCCTAACTGTTACTAGCCTAACTGTTACTAGCCTAACTGTTACTAGCCTAACTGTTACTAGCCTAACTGTTACTAGCCTAACTGTTACTAGCCTAACTGTTACTAGCCTAACTGTTACTAGCCTAACTGTTACTAGCCTAACTGTTACTAGCCTAACTGTTACTAGCCTAACTGTTACTAGCCTAACTGTTACTAGCCTAACTGTTACTAGCCTAACTGTTACTAGCCTAACTGTTACTAGCCTAACTGTTACTAGCCTAACTGTTACTAGCCTAACTGTTACTAGCCTAACTGTTACTAGCCTAACTGTTACTAGCCTAACTGTTACTAGCCTAACTGTTACTAGCCTAACTGTTACTAGCCTAACTGTTACTAGCCTAACTGTTACTAGCCTAACTGTTACTAGCCTAACTGTTACTAGCCTAACTGTTACTAGCCTAACTGTTACTAGCCTAACTGTTACTAGCCTAACTGTTACTAGCCTAACTGTTACTAGCCTAACTGTTACTAGCCTAACTGTTACTAGCCTAACTGTTACTAGCCTAACTGTTACTAGCCTAACTGTTACTAGCCTAACTGTTACTAGCCTAACTGTTACTAGCCTAACTGTTACTAGCCTAACTGTTACTAGCCTAACTGTTACTAGCCTAACTGTTACTAGCCTAACTGTTACTAGCCTAACTGTTACTAGCCTAACTGTTACTAGCCTAACTGTTACTAGCCTAACTGTTACTAGCCTAACTGTTACTAGCCTAACTGTTACTAGCCTAACTGTTACTAGCCTAACTGTTACTAGCCTAACTGTTACTAGCCTAACTGTTACTAGCCTAACTGTTACTAGCCTAACTGTTACTAGCCTAACTGTTACTAGCCTAACTGTTACTAGCCTAACTGTTACTAGCCTAACTGTTACTAGCCTAACTGTTACTAGCCTAACTGTTACTAGCCTAACTGTTACTAGCCTAACTGTTACTAGCCTAACTGTTACTAGCCTAACTGTTACTAGCCTAACTGTTACTAGCCTAACTGTTACTAGCCTAACTGTTACTAGCCTAACTGTTACTAGCCTAACTGTTACTAGCCTAACTGTTACTAGCCTAACTGTTACTAGCCTAACTGTTACTAGCCTAACTGTTACTAGCCTAACTGTTACTAGCCTAACTGTTACTAGCCTAACTGTTACTAGCCTAACTGTTACTAGCCTAACTGTTACTAGCCTAACTGTTACTAGCCTAACTGTTACTAGCCTAACTGTTACTAGCCTAACTGTTACTAGCCTAACTGTTACTAGCCTAACTGTTACTAGCCTAACTGTTACTAGCCTAACTGTTACTAGCCTAACTGTTACTAGCCTAACTGTTACTAGCCTAACTGTTACTAGCCTAACTGTTACTAGCCTAACTGTTACTAGCCTAACTGTTACTAGCCTAACTGTTACTAGCCTAACTGTTACTAGCCTAACTGTTACTAGCCTAACTGTTACTAGCCTAACTGTTACTAGCCTAACTGTTACTAGCCTAACTGTTACTAGCCTAACTGTTACTAGCCTAACTGTTACTAGCCTAACTGTTACTAGCCTAACTGTTACTAGCCTAACTGTTACTAGCCTAACTGTTACTAGCCTAACTGTTACTAGCCTAACTGTTACTAGCCTAACTGTTACTAGCCTAACTGTTACTAGCCTAACTGTTACTAGCCTAACTGTTACTAGCCTAACTGTTACTAGCCTAACTGTTACTAGCCTAACTGTTACTAGCCTAACTGTTACTAGCCTAACTGTTACTAGCCTAACTGTTACTAGCCTAACTGTTACTAGCCTAACTGTTACTAGCCTAACTGTTACTAGCCTAACTGTTACTAGCCTAACTGTTACTAGCCTAACTGTTACTAGCCTAACTGTTACTAGCCTAACTGTTACTAGCCTAACTGTTACTAGCCTAACTGTTACTAGCCTAACTGTTACTAGCCTAACTGTTACTAGCCTAACTGTTACTAGCCTAACTGTTACTAGCCTAACTGTTACTAGCCTAACTGTTACTAGCCTAACTGTTACTAGCCTAACTGTTACTAGCCTAACTGTTACTAGCCTAACTGTTACTAGCCTAACTGTTACTAGCCTAACTGTTACTAGCCTAACTGTTACTAGCCTAACTGTTACTAGCCTAACTGTTACTAGCCTAACTGTTACTAGCCTAACTGTTACTAGCCTAACTGTTACTAGCCTAACTGTTACTAGCCTAACTGTTACTAGCCTAACTGTTACTAGCCTAACTGTTACTAGCCTAACTGTTACTAGCCTAACTGTTACTAGCCTAACTGTTACTAGCCTAACTGTTACTAGCCTAACTGTTACTAGCCTAACTGTTACTAGCCTAACTGTTACTAGCCTAACTGTTACTAGCCTAACTGTTACTAGCCTAACTGTTACTAGCCTAACTGTTACTAGCCTAACTGTTACTAGCCTAACTGTTACTAGCCTAACTGTTACTAGCCTAACTGTTACTAGCCTAACTGTTACTAGCCTAACTGTTACTAGCCTAACTGTTACTAGCCTAACTGTTACTAGCCTAACTGTTACTAGCCTAACTGTTACTAGCCTAACTGTTACTAGCCTAACTGTTACTAGCCTAACTGTTACTAGCCTAACTGTTACTAGCCTAACTGTTACTAGCCTAACTGTTACTAGCCTAACTGTTACTAGCCTAACTGTTACTAGCCTAACTGTTACTAGCCTAACTGTTACTAGCCTAACTGTTACTAGCCTAACTGTTACTAGCCTAACTGTTACTAGCCTAACTGTTACTAGCCTAACTGTTACTAGCCTAACTGTTACTAGCCTAACTGTTACTAGCCTAACTGTTACTAGCCTAACTGTTACTAGCCTAACTGTTACTAGCCTAACTGTTACTAGCCTAACTGTTACTAGCCTAACTGTTACTAGCCTAACTGTTACTAGCCTAACTGTTACTAGCCTAACTGTTACTAGCCTAACTGTTACTAGCCTAACTGTTACTAGCCTAACTGTTACTAGCCTAACTGTTACTAGCCTAACTGTTACTAGCCTAACTGTTACTAGCCTAACTGTTACTAGCCTAACTGTTACTAGCCTAACTGTTACTAGCCTAACTGTTACTAGCCTAACTGTTACTAGCCTAACTGTTACTAGCCTAACTGTTACTAGCCTAACTGTTACTAGCCTAACTGTTACTAGCCTAACTGTTACTAGCCTAACTGTTACTAGCCTAACTGTTACTAGCCTAACTGTTACTAGCCTAACTGTTACTAGCCTAACTGTTACTAGCCTAACTGTTACTAGCCTAACTGTTACTAGCCTAACTGTTACTAGCCTAACTGTTACTAGCCTAACTGTTACTAGCCTAACTGTTACTAGCCTAACTGTTACTAGCCTAACTGTTACTAGCCTAACTGTTACTAGCCTAACTGTTACTAGCCTAACTGTTACTAGCCTAACTGTTACTAGCCTAACTGTTACTAGCCTAACTGTTACTAGCCTAACTGTTACTAGCCTAACTGTTACTAGCCTAACTGTTACTAGCCTAACTGTTACTAGCCTAACTGTTACTAGCCTAACTGTTACTAGCCTAACTGTTACTAGCCTAACTGTTACTAGCCTAACTGTTACTAGCCTAACTGTTACTAGCCTAACTGTTACTAGCCTAACTGTTACTAGCCTAACTGTTACTAGCCTAACTGTTACTAGCCTAACTGTTACTAGCCTAACTGTTACTAGCCTAACTGTTACTAGCCTAACTGTTACTAGCCTAACTGTTACTAGCCTAACTGTTACTAGCCTAACTGTTACTAGCCTAACTGTTACTAGCCTAACTGTTACTAGCCTAACTGTTACTAGCCTAACTGTTACTAGCCTAACTGTTACTAGCCTAACTGTTACTAGCCTAACTGTTACTAGCCTAACTGTTACTAGCCTAACTGTTACTAGCCTAACTGTTACTAGCCTAACTGTTACTAGCCTAACTGTTACTAGCCTAACTGTTACTAGCCTAACTGTTACTAGCCTAACTGTTACTAGCCTAACTGTTACTAGCCTAACTGTTACTAGCCTAACTGTTACTAGCCTAACTGTTACTAGCCTAACTGTTACTAGCCTAACTGTTACTAGCCTAACTGTTACTAGCCTAACTGTTACTAGCCTAACTGTTACTAGCCTAACTGTTACTAGCCTAACTGTTACTAGCCTAACTGTTACTAGCCTAACTGTTACTAGCCTAACTGTTACTAGCCTAACTGTTACTAGCCTAACTGTTACTAGCCTAACTGTTACTAGCCTAACTGTTACTAGCCTAACTGTTACTAGCCTAACTGTTTTCTGCTAGCACCTAACTGTTGCTAGCCTAACTGTTTGCTAGCCTAACTGTTGTTAATACTAACTTGTTACTAGCCTAACTGTTACTAGCCTAACTGGTGCTTTAGCCTATTGTTACCTAACTGTTACTAGCCTAACTTGTTGGCTTACTGTTTCTAGCCTAACTGTTACTATAACTGTTACTAGCCTAAACTGTTACTAGCTAACTGTTACTAGCCTAACTGTTATGCTTAGCCTAACTGTTTTGCTAGCCTAACTGCCTAACTGTTACTAGCCTAAACTGTTACTAGCCTAACTGTTACTAGCCTAATGTTACTAGCCTAACTGTTACTAGCCTAACTGTTGCTAGCCTAACTGTTACTAGCCTAACTGTTACTAGCCTAACTGTAACTAGCCTAACTGTTTACTAGCCTAACTGTTGCTAGCCTAACTGTTGCTAGCCTAACTGTAACTAGCCTAACTGTTACTAGCTAACTGTTACTAGCCTAACTGTTACTAGCCTAACTGTAACTAGCCTAACTGTTACTAGCCTAACTGTTACTAGCCTAACTGTAACTAGCCTAACTGTTTACTAGCCTAACTGTAACTAGCCTAACTGTTACTAGCCTAACTGGAACTAGCCTAACTGTTACTAGCCTAACTGTTGCTAGCCTAATTGTAACTAGCCTAACTGTAACTAGCCTAACTGTTACTAGCCTAACTGTTACTAGCCTAACTGTTACTAGCCTAACTGTAACTAGCCTAACTGTTACTAGCCTAACTGTTACTAGCCTAACTGTTGCTAGCCTAACTGTAACTAGCCTAACTGTTACTAGCCTAACTGTTACTAGCCTAACTGTAACTAGCCTAACTGTTACTAGCCTAACTGTTACTAGCCTAACTGTTGCTAGCCTAACTGTTACTAGCCTAACTGTTACTAGCCTAACTGTAACTAGCCTTACTGTTACTAGCCTAACTGTTACTAGCCTAACTGTTACTAGCCTAACTGTTACTAGCCTAACTGTTACTAGCCTAACTGTTACTAGCCTAACTGTTACTAGCCTAACTGTTACTAGCCTAACTGTTACTAGCCTAACTGTTGCTAGCCTAACTGTTACTAGCCTAGCTGTTACTAGCCTAACTGTTACTAGCCTAACTGTTACTAGCCTATCTGTTACTAGCCTAGCTGTTACTAGCCTAACTGTTACTAGCCTAACTGTTACTAGCCTAACTGTTATTAGCCTAACTGTTACTAGCCTAACTGTTACTAGCCTAACTGTTACTAGCCTAACTGTTGCTAGCCTAACTGTTACTAGCCTAACTGTTACTAGCCTAACTGTTACTAGCCTAACTGTCACTTGCCTAACTGTTACTAGCCTAACTGTTACTAGCCTAGCTGTTACTAGCCTAACTGTTACTAGCCTAACTGTTACTAGCCTAACTGTTATTAGCCTAACTGTTACTAGCCTAACTGTTACTAGCCTAACTGTTACTAGCCTAGCTGTTACTAGCCTAACTGTTACTAGCCTAACTGTTACTAGCCTAACTGTTATTAGCCTAACTGTTACTAGCCTAACTGTTACTAGCCTAACTGTTACTAGCCTAACTGTTGCTAGCCTAACTGTTACTAGCCTAACTGTTACTAGCCTAACTGTTGCTAGCCTAACTGTTACTAGCCTAACTGTTACTAGCCTAACTGTTACTAGCCTAACTGTTACTAGCCTAACTGTTACTAGCCTAACTGTTGCTAGCCTAACTGTTGCTAGCCTAACTGTTACTAGCCTAACTGTTACTAGCCTAACTGTTACTAGCCTAACTGTTACTAGCCTAACTGTTACTAGCCTAACTGTTACTAGCCTAACTGTTGCTAGCCTAACTGTTACTAGCCTAACTGTTATTAGCCTAACTGTTACTAGCCTAACTGTTACTAGCCTAACTGTAACTAGCCTAACTGTAACTAGCCTAACTGTTGCTAGCCTAACTGTTGCTAGCCTAACTGTTACTAGCCTAACTGTTACTAGCCTAACTGTTGCTAGCCTAACTGTTACTAGCCTAACTGTTACTAGCCTAACTGTTGCTAGCCTAACTGTTACTAGCCTAACTGTTGCTAGCCTAAAAACTGTTACTAGCCTAACTGTTTACTAGCCTAACTGTTGCTAGCCTAACTGTTGCTAGCCTAACTGTTGCTAGCCTAACTGTTGCTAGCCTAACTGTTGCTAGCCTAACTGTTACTAGCCTAACTGTTACTAGCCTAACTGTTGCTAGCCTAACTGTTACTAGCCTAACTGTTACTAGCCTAGCTGTTACTAGCCTAACTGTTACTAGCCTAACTGTTGCTAGCCTAACTGTTACTAGCCTAACTGTTACTAGCCTAACTGTTGCTAGCCTAACTGTTACTAGCCTAACTGTTACTAGCCTAACTGTTACTAGCCTAACTGTTGCTAGCCTAACTGTTACTAGCCTAACTGTTGCTAGCCTAACTGTTGCTAGCCTAACTGTTACTAGCCTAACTGTTGCTAGCCTAACTGTTACTAGCCTAACTGTTGCTAGCCTAACTGTTACTAGGCCTAACTGTTACTAGCCTAACTGTTGCTAGCCTAACTGTTACTAGCCTAACTGTTGCTAGCCTAACTGTTTGCTAGCCTAACTGTTACTAGCCTAACTGTTACTAGCCTAACTGTTACTAGCCTAACTGTTGCTAGCCTAACTGTTGCTAGCCTAACTGTTACTAGCCTAACTGTTACTAGCCTAACTGTCTCTAGCCTAACTGTTACTAGCCTAACTGTTACTAGCCTAACTGTTACTAGCCTAACTGTTACTAGCCTAACTGTTGCTAGCCTAACTGTTACTAGCCTAACTGTTACTAGCCTAACTGTTGCTAGCCTAACTGTTACTAGCCTAACTGTTACTAGCCTAACTGTTGCTAGCCTAACTGTTACTAGCCTAACTGTTGCTAGCCTAACTGTTGCTAGCCTAACTGTTACTAGCCTAACTGTTACTAGCCTAACTGTTGCTAGCCTAACTGTTACTAGCCTAACTGTTGCTAGCCTAACTGTTACTAGCCTAACTGTTGCTAGCCTAACTGTTACTAGCCTAACTGTTACTAGCCTAACTGTTGCTAGCCTAACTGTTACTAGCCTAACTGTTACTAGCCTAACTGTTACTAGCCTAACTGTTACTAGCCTAACTGTAACTAGCCTAACTGTTACTAGCCTAACTGTTACTAGCCTAACTGTAACTAGCCTAACTGTTGCTAGCCTAACTGTTACTAGCCTAACTGTTGCTAGCCTAACTGTAACTAGCCTAACTGTAACTAGCCTAACTGTTGCTAGCCTAACTGTTGCTAGCCTAACTGTTGCTAGCCTAACTGTTGCTAGCCTAACTGTTACTAGCCTAACTGTTGCTAGCCTAACTGTTACTAGCCTAACTGTTACTAGCCTAACTGTTGCTAGCCTAACTGTTACTAGCCTAACTGTTGCTAGCCTAACTGTTACTAGCCTAACTGTTACTAGCCTAACTGTTACTAGCCTAACTTTTGCTAGCCTAACTGTTACTAGCCTAACTGTTTACTAGCCTAACTGTTGCTAGCCTAACTGTTACTAGCCTAACTGTTGCTAGCCTAACTGTTGCTAGTCTAACTGTTGCTAGCCTAACTGTTACTAGCCTAACTGTTACTAGCCTAACTGTTACTAGCCTAACTTTTGCTAGCCTAACTGTTACTAGCCTAACTTTTGCTAGCCTAACTGTTGCTAGCCTAACTGTTGCTAGCCTAACTGTTGCTAGCCTAACTGTTACTAGCCTAACTGTTGCTAGCCTAACTGCTACTAGCCTAACTGTTACTAGCCTAACTGTTACTAGCCTAACTGTTACTAGCCTAACTGTTACTAGCCTAACTGTTACTAGCCTAACTGTTGCTAGCCTAACTGTTACTAGCCTAACTGTTACTAGCCTAACTGTTGCTAGCCTAACTGTTGCTAGCCTAACTGTTGCTAGCCTAACTGTTGCTAGCCTAACTGTTACTAGCCTAACTGTTACTAGCCTAACTGTTACTAGCCTAACTGTTACTAGCCTAACTGTTACTAGCCTAACTGTTGCTAGCCTAACTGTTACTAGCCTAACTGTTACTAGCCTAACTGTTGCTAGCCTAACTGTTACTAGCCTAACTGTTACTAGCCTAACTGTTGCTAGCCTAACTGTTACTAGCCTAACTGTTACTAGCCTAACTGTTGCTAGCCTAACTGTTACTAGCCTAACTGTTACTAGCCTAACTGTTACTAGCCTAACTGTTACTAGCCTAACTGTTACTAGCCTAACTGTTGCTAGCCTAACTGTTACTAGCCTAACTGTTACTAGCCTAACTGTTACTAGCCTAACTGTTGCTAGCCTAACTGTTACTAGCCTAACTGTTACTAGCCTAACTGTTACTAGCCTAACTGTAACTAGCCTAACTGTTACTAGCCTAACTGTTACTAGCCTAACTGTTACTAGCCTAACTGTTACTAGCCTAACTGTTACTAGCCTAACTGTTACTAGCCTAACTGTTACTAGCCTAACTGTTACTAGCCTAACTGTTGCTAGCCTAACTGTTACTAGCCTAACTGTTACTAGCCTAACTGTTACTAGCCTAACTGTTACTAGCCTAACTGTTACTAGCCTAACTGTTACTAGCCTAACTGTTACTAGCCTAACTGTTACTAGCCTAACTGTTACTAGCCTAACTGTCACTAGCCTAACTGATACTAGCCTAACTGTTACTAGCCTAACTGTTACTAGCCTAGCTGTTACTAGCCTAACTGTTGCTAGCCTAACTGTTGCTAGCCTAACTGTTGCTAGCCTAACTGTTACTAGCCTAACTGTTACTAGCCTAACTGTTACTAGCCTAACTGTTGCTAGCCTAACTGTTACTAGCCTAACTGTTACTAGCCTAACTGTTACTAGCCTAGCTGTTACTAGCCTAACTGTTACTAGCCTAACTGTTACTAGCCTAACTGTAACTAGCCTAACTGTTACTAGCCTAGCTGTTGCTAGCCTAACTGTTACTAGCCTAACTGTTACTAGCCTAGCTGTTACTAGCCTAACTTGTTCCGCGCTGTGTACTTTACATTATCCTTTACTTTATAACTTTTGGCGTCTGACTTTGAAGTGTATCTTTCAGAGAGAGAGAGAGAGAGAGAGAGAGAGAGAGAGAGAGAGAGAGAGAGAGAGAGAGAGAGAGAGAGAGAGAGAGAGAGAGAGAGAGAGAGAGAGAGAGAGAGAGAGAGAGAGAGAGAGAGAGAGAGAGAGAGAGAGAGAGAGAGAGAGAGAGAGAAAACTGTGATCGTGTAAAGCTCTATTTTTGTCTGAAAAGCTCAAATCCATTGATATTGTAGAAAAGCGGGAGTGTAGTTTTGCTCATGAAAAAAGAGATTTTAGTGAAGATGTATTTTTCGGTGTGGAGCCGTGACACTTTCATTTACACGGCTCTCGCTGACCTCTGACCTTTCATTTACACGGCTCTCGCTGACCTTTGACCTTTCATTTACACGGCTCTTGTTGACCTCTGACCTTTCATTTACACGGCTCTCGCTGACCTTTGACCTTTCATTTACACGGCTCTTGTTGACCTCTGACCTTTCATTTACACGGCTCTCGCTGACCTTTGACCTTTCATTTACACGGCTCTTGTTGACCTCTGACCTTTCATTTACACGGCTCTTGCTGACCTTTGACCTTTCATTTACACGGCTCTTGTTGACCTTTGACCTTTCATTTACACGGCTCTCGCTGACCTTTGCCGCCGCAATTTGGTGCGTTTCCTTCAAATCCGTGATCAATCTCACTCCGGTGTCGATGGATCCGAGCGTTTCTGCTTCAAAGAACAACACAAACACAAAATCTACTTTTTTAAACTCATAAACTGCATACATATGTTTCTTACATAGTGCTCAAGTCCTGGTTTTAGACATTTTAGACTTTTGGTCCTAAATCCTTTTCACTACATTTGAATTTGGTCCTGGCCTCTCATTGGCTCTGGAGTGCAGTGTGACATCACTCTGCACCTGTGGGAGGAGACTAGACCTGAGACCAGGACCATGAACCCTGAGACCAGAACCGTGAAGCCTGAGACCAGAACCGTGAAGCCTGAGACCAGGACCATGAAGCCTGAGACCAGAACCGTGAAGCCTGAGACCAGAACCGTGAAGCCTGAGACCAGGACCGTGAAGCCTGAGACCAGGACCGTGAAGCCTGAGACCAGGACCATGAACCCTGAGACCAGAACCGTGAAGCCTGAGACCAGAACCGTGAAGCCTGAGACCAGGACCGTGAAGCCTGAGACCAGGACCGTGAAGCCAGAGACCAGGACCATGAAGCCTGAGACCAGGACCATGAAGCCTGAGACCAGGACCATGAAGCCTGAGACCAGAACCATGAAGCCTGAGACCAGGACCATGAAGCCTGAGACCAGGACCATGAAGCCTGAGACCAGGACCATGAAGCCTGAGACCAGAACCATGAAGCCTGAGACCAGGACCGTGAAGCCTGAGACCAGGACCGTGAAGCCTGAGACCAGGACCATGAAGCCTGAGACCAGGACCATGAAGCCTGAGACCAGGACCGTGAAGCCTGAGACCAGGACCGTGAAGCCTGAGACCAGGACCATGAAGCCTGAGACCAGGACCGTGAAGCCTGAGACCAGGACCGTGAAGCCTGAGACCAGGACCTGACCGTGGACGGAGCCTGAGACCAGGACCGTGAAGCCTGAGACCAGGACCATGAAGCCTGAACCAGCCCATGAGCCTGAGACCAGGACCAGAAGCCTGAGACCGTGAAGCCTGAGACCAGGACCATGAAGCCTGAGACCAGGACCTGAGCAGGACCATGAAGCCTGAGACCAGGACCGTGAAGAGACCAGGACCGAAGCCTGAGACCAGGACCATGAAGCCTGAGACCAGGACCGTGAACCAGGACCTGAAGCCTGAGACCAGGACCGTGAAGCCTGAGACCAGGACCATGAAGCCTGAGACCAGGACCGTGAAGACCAGGACCGTGAAGCCTGAGACCAGGACCGTGAAGCCTGAGACCAGGACCGTGAAGCCTGAGACCAGGACCATGAAGCCTGAGACCAGGACCGTGAAGCCTGAGACCAGGACCGTGAAGCCTGAGACCAGGACCGTGAAGCCTGAGACCAGGACCATGAAGCCTGAGACTAGGACCGTGAAGCCTGAGACCAGGACCGTGAAGCCTGAGACCAGGACCGTGAAGCCTGAGACCAGGACCGTGAAGCCTGAGACCAGGACCGTGAAGCCAGAGACCAGGACCATGAAGCCTGAGACCAGGACCATGAAGCCTGAGACCAGGACCGTGAAGCCTGAGACCAGGACCATGAAGCCTGAGACCAGGACCATGAAGCCTGAGACTAGGACCGTGAAGCCTGAGACCAGGACCATGAAGCCTGAGACCAGGACCGTGAAGCCTGAGACCAGGACCGTGAACCTGGACTAAACCTGTAGCAAATAAAAACCATGAGCCGCTCTCAGCCTCCTCCTCTCTGCACAGGCCCCGCTGCCTCCTCCTCCTCCCTCCTCCTCCTCTCTTCACAGGCCCCGCTGCCTCCTCCTCCTCCCTCCTCCTCCTCTCTTCACAGGCCCCGCTGCCTCCTCCTCCTCCCTCCTCCTCCTCTCTGCACAGGCCCCGCTGCCTCCTCCTCCTCCCTCCTCCTCCTCTCTTCACAGGCCCCGCTGCCTCCTCCTCCTCTCTTCACAGGCCCCGCTGCCTCCTCCTCCTCCCTCCTCCTCCTCTCTTCACAGGCCCCGCTGCCTCCTCCTCCTCCTCTCTTCACAGGCCCCGCTGCCTCCTCCTCCTCTCTTCACAGGCCCCGCTGCCTCCTCCTCCTCCCTCCTCCTCCTCTCTTCACAGGCCCCGCTGCCTCCTCCTCCTCTCTTCACAGGCCCCGCTGCCTCCTCCTCCTCCCTCCTCCTCCTCTCTTCACAGGCCCCGCTGCCTCCTCCTCCTCCCTCCTCCTCCTCTCTCTTCACAGGCCCCGCTGCCTCCTCCTCCTCCCTCCTCCTCCTCTCTTCACAGGCCCCGCTGCCTCCTCCTCCTCCCTCCTCCTCCTCTCTTCACAGGCCCCGCTGCCTCCTCCTCCTCCCTCCTCCTCCTCTCTTCACAGGCCCCGCTGCCTCCTCCTCCTCCCTCCTCCTCCGCTCTTCACAGGCCCCGCTGCCTCCTCCTCCTCCCTCCTCCTCCTCTCTTCACAGGCCCCGCTGCCTCCTCCTCCTCCCTCCTCCTCCGCTCTTCACAGGCCCCGCTGCCTCCTCCTCCTCCCTCCTCCTCCTCTCTTCACAGGCCCCGCTGCCTCCTCCTCCTCCCTCCTCCTCCTCTCTGCACAGGCCCCGCTGCCTCCTCCTCCTCCCTCCTCCTCCTCTCTTCACAGGCCCCGCTGCCTCCTCCTCCTCCCTCCTCCTCCTCTCTTCACAGGCCCCGCTGCCTCCTCCTCCTCCTCCTCTCTTCACAGGCCCCGCTGCCTCCTCCTCCTCCCTCCTCCTCCGCTCTTCACAGGCCCCGCTGCCTCCTCCTCCTCCCTGAGCCTCCTCCCTGCTCCTCTTTGTGGGTCCAGCACATTTGGAGACAGTGATATTGTAAATGTCAGAGTCTCCTCCTGAGCAGGAGCAGAGCACCTCCTGCAGCACAGATCCTGAGCATGTATTATTCATGTGGCCGTAGAGCTTGACTTTGTCATCGTCGTGTAAACACATGCACTGAATTATTGAGGCGTCCAAAGCAGAGGCCTGTTGCTGACAGCTCGGACCGTAACGAGCAGGAGGTAAGCAGCCTCCTGACGACCATTAAAAATGTAGGGCCACTCATCTCTCTACGGCCCCAGGACTAGAGTGGACAAAGCTGCAGTCTGCTGACACCTGTCTGACACACATCACTGTCAGAGCGGACGCACAACTCACAGCAACACAACAACACAACACCTGGAGACCACAACACCACCGAGCAGCAGGAGGAGGACGCACTGTAGAAAAACCTCAGATTCACTCCGTCCATCTCTTAGGTTAGTTTAGACCATAGACAGTAAATATTAACCAACGTACGGCCTCCACTTCTGCAGTCGGAGGCAGTTTCAAAATGGCCGCGGGAAATGTGAAGAAATGCATCTGCGTCAGCGACACCTTCAAAAGTCCACAGCGACTAAACTACACTGGTCCAAAAACATACACTCTCCTCAACATTGACACATGTAGCTTTGGACCAAGAACCACTTTTGGACCAAGACAATAAACTGTATATATTAATGGACGTAGTCACGCCTATCTCCGCTGATCTACCTAATGGTCCAAAAATTGGGCTTTCATGGAGTGATTCAAAATGGCCGCAGGGGCTGGAAAATGTGAAAAAAATTCATTAACTTTAGCATAATAAAGAAGCTAGTATGTACCATCTCTAGCTTTAGCCATCTCTGGCTTTAGCATAATAAAGAAGCTAGTATGTACCATCTCTAGCTTTAGCATAATAAAGAAGCTAGTATATACCATCTCTAGCTTTAGCATAATAAAGAAGCTAGTATATACTGTCTCTAGCTTTAGCATAATAAAGAAGCTAGTATATACCATCTCTAGCTTTAGCATAATAAAGAAGCTAGTATATACCATCTCTGGCTTTAGCATAGCAGCAGGCCACAGTCATAGCCAGTAAACACCACAGTCCGCGCTCACACCGGTCTCTAACTTGCGTTGGTCTGAGGCAGCTCTAAAAGAAGCCTTCAAACCCGCGCTCCCCTTTGGTCAATCCTCATATCTGCCAATCAGCTCCGCGGGGGTCTCCAAAAAGGTCCTCCTCCATCATGTTCCGACACGCAGCCTTGTTGTCCAAAAGATTCCCAATATGATTCCTCTAATGGCCGCGGTAGATAGCCGTTAGCTGCCGTGCTAATTGGCCCCGGGGGGGAGGCTCTCGTTCAGCCAGTTTGGAGCGGACCCGCCGGACCCCGCGTTATCGGCTTTATGACAGCGCCCAGAGAAAAGATGCTAATGGCGGGATTTATTAACGCCGTTATTTTATTACGCAAAGTATTGAGCCGCGTCCTGTCTGCGGTTTGGCTTTGTTTGTTTGTTTGTTTTTTGTCGGGATGAAGAGACGTCGGAAAACTCCATGTGTCAAAGAGAGAAGGGTTTTTATCAGAGAGAGATCCATGAGGGAGGCTCCGGGGGCTTCATGGAGAGAAATCAAAGTAATGTGTTTGAATAATGCACAAGAATGAGACGAGAAACAAAACGACAATATTTTTATATAAACATGTACAAGGGACTTTTACAGCTTTTGAAAGTCGTTTCTCTGCCTCATTTTCACACACAAGGGTTTGAACCAGTTTGAACCAGTTTGAACCAGTTTTGACCAGAGTTTGAACCAGTTTGAACCATATTTAACCAGAGTTTGAACCAGATTTAACCAGTTTGAACCAGTTTGAACCGGAGTTTGAACCAGTTTTCACCTGAGTTTGAAACAGTTTTAACCATATTTAACCAGAGTTTGAACCAGTTTGAAGAGAGTTTTAACCAGTTCTCACCCCTACTGCTTCCAGATTGGACAGATTTTATTTAAAATCAAGACACACAAAAGCACTGTATTTAAATATATTGCTATGAAAAAATCTAATGTGTCGTGTTCTATCACAGTAACTAAGTTAGTGGAGGTGGACTCGAACCCAGGGCCTCTTCAGTCCTGGATCTACAGTCTCAGTCCTGGGTCTACAGCCTCAGTCCTGGGTCTACAGCCTCAGTCCTGGGTCTACAGCCTCAGTCCTGGGTCTACAGCCTCAGTCCTGGATCCACAGCTCAGTCCTGGATCCACAGCTCAGTCCTGGGTCTACAGCCTCAGTCCTGGGTCTACAGCCTCAGTCCTGGATCTACAGCCTCAGTCCTGGGTCTACAGCCTCAGTCCTGGGTCTACAGCCTCAGTCCTGGATCTACAGCCTCAGTCCTGGGTCTACAGCCTCAGTCCTGGGTCTACAGCCTCAGTCCTGGATCTACAGCCTCAGTCCTGGATCTACAGCCTCAGTCCTGGGTCTACAACCTCAGTCCTGGATCCACAGCCTCAGTCCTGGGTCTACAGCCTCAGTCCTGAATCCACAGCCTCAGTCCTGGGTCTACAGCCTCAGTCCTGGATCTACACCTCAGTCCTGGGTCTACAGCCTCAGTCCTGGGTCTACAGCCTCAGTCCTGGGTCTACAGCCTCAGTCCTGGGTCTACAGCCTCAGTCCTGGATCCACAGCCTCAGTCCTGGGTCTACAGCCTCAGTCCTGGGTCTACAGCCTCAGTCCTGGATCTACAGCCTCAGTCCTGGATCCACAGCCTCAGTCCTGGATCCACAGCCTCAGTCCTGGGTCTACAGCCTCAGTCCTGGGTCTACAGCCTCAGTCCTGGGTCCACAGCCTCAGTCCTGGATCTACAGCCTCAGTCCTGGATCTACAGCCTCAGTCCTGGATCCACAGCCTCAGTCCTGGGTCTACAGCCTCAGTCCTGGGTCTACAGCCTCAGTCCTGGGTCTACAGCCTCAGTCCTGGGTCTACAGCCTCAGTCCTGGATCTACAGCCTCAGTCCTGGGTCTACAGCCTCAGTCCTGGGTCTACAGCCTCAGTCCTGGGTCTACAGCCTCAGGCCTGGATCCACAGCCTCAGTCCTGGGTCCACAGCCTCAGTCCTGGGTCTACAGCCTCAGTCCTGGATCTACAGCCTCAGTCCTGGGTCTACAGCCTCAGTCCTGGGTCTACAGCCTCAGTCCTGGGTCTACAGCCTCAGTCCTGGATCTACAGCCTCAGTCCTGGGTCTACAGCCTCAGTCCTGGATCCACAGCCTCAGTCCTGGGTCTACAGCCTCAGTCCTGGATCTACAGCCTCAGTCCTGGATCTACAGCCTCAGTCCTGGATCCACAGCCTCAGTCCTGGGTCTACAGCCTCAGTCCTGGGTCTACAGCCTCAGTCCTGGATCTACAGCCTCAGTCCTGGGTCTACAGCCTCAGTCCTGGATCCACAGCCTCAGTCCTGGGTCTACAGCCTCAGTCCTGGATCCACAGCCTCAGTCCTGGGTCTACAGCCTCAGTCCTGGGTCTACAGCCTCAGTCCTGGATCTACAGCCTCAGTCCTGGATCCACAGCCTCAGTCCTGGATCTACAGCCTCAGTCCTGGATCCACAGCCTCAGTCCTGGGTCTACAGCCTCAGTCCTGGATCCACAGCCTCAGTCCTGGATCTACAGCCTCAGTCCTGGGTCTACAGCCTCAGTCCTGGGTCTACAGCCTCAGTCCTGGATCTACAGCCTCAGTCCTGGATCTACAGCCTCAGTCCTGGATCTACAGCCTCAGTCCTGGATCCACAGCCTCAGTCCTGGGTCTACAGCCTCAGTCCTGGATCTACAGCCTCAGTCCTGGGTCTACAGCCTCAGTCCTGGGTCTACAGCCTCAGTCCTGGATCCACAGCCTCAGTCCTGGATCTACAGCCTCAGTCCTGGATCTCAGTCCAGGATCTCAGTCCAGGACTGAGGCTGTAGCCTCAGTCCTGGGTGTAGCCTCAGTCCTGGGTCTACAGTCCTGGGCTGTAGCCTCAGTCCTGGGTCTACAGCCTCAGTCCTGGATCTACAGCCTCAGTCCTGGGTCTACAACCTCAGTCCTGGATCCACAGCCTCAGTCCTGGGTCTACAGCCTCAGTCCTGGGTCTACAGCCTCAGTCCTGGATCCACAGCCTCAGTCTGGGTCTACAGCCTCAGTCCTGGATCTACAGCCTCAGTCCTGGATCCACAGCCTCAGTCCTGGGTCTACAGCCTCAGTCCTGGATCTACAGCCTCAGTCCTGGGTCTACAGCCTCAGTCCTGGGTCTACAGCCTCAGTCCTGGATCTACAGCCTCAGTCCTGGATCTACAGCCTCAGTCCTGGATCTACAGCCTCAGTCCTGGATCTACAGCCTCAGTCCTGGATCTACAGCCTCAGTCCTGGATCCACAGCCTCAGTCCTGGGTCTACAGCCTCAGTCCTGGGTCTACAGCCTCAGTCCTGGGTCTACAGCCTCAGTCCTGGGTCTACAGCCTCAGTCCTGGATCTACAGCCTCAGTCCTGGGTCTACAGCCTCAGTCCTGGGTCTACAGCCTCAGTCCTGGATCTACAGCCTCAGTCCTGGGTCTACAGCCTCAGTCCTGGATCTACAGCCTCAGTCCTGGGTCTACAGCCTCAGTCCTGGATCCACAGCCTCAGTCCTGGGTCTACAGCCTCAGTCCTGGGTCTACAGCCTCAGTCCT
Source organism: Knipowitschia caucasica (assembly GCA_964034765.1). Lineage (NCBI taxonomy): Eukaryota > Metazoa > Chordata > Actinopteri > Gobiiformes > Gobiidae > Knipowitschia > Knipowitschia caucasica. The sequence goes on along the minus strand of OZ035840.1, from coordinate 2,574,016 downwards.
GGATCTACAGCCTCAGTCCTGGATCCACAGCCTCAGTCCTGGGTCTACAGCCTCAGTCCTGGGTCTACAGCCTCAGTCCTGGGTCTACAGCCTCAGTCCTGGGTCTACAGCCTCAGTCCTGGGTCTACAGCCTCAGTCCTGGGTCTACAGCCTCAGTCCTGGATCCACAGCCTCAGTCCTGGATCCACAGCCTCAGTCCTGGGTCTACAGCCTCAGTCCTGGGTCTACAGCCTCAGTCCTGGATCTACAGCCTCAGTCCTGGGTCTACAGCCTCAGTCCTGGGTCTACAGCCTCAGTCCTGGATCTACAGCCTCAGTCCTGGGTCTACAGCCTCAGTCCTGGGTCTACAGCCTCAGTCCTGGATCTACAGCCTCAGTCCTGGGTCCACAGCCTCAGTCCTGGGTCTACAGCCTCAGTCCTGGGTCTACAGCCTCAGTCCTGGGTCTACAGCCTCAGTCCTGGATCTACAGCCTCAGTCCTGGGTCTACAGCCTCAGTCCTGGGTCTACAGCCTCAGTCCTGGGTCTACAGCCTCAGTCCTGGGTCTACAGCCTCAGTCCTGGATCCACAGCCTCAGTCCTGGGTCCACAGCCTCAGTCCTGGGTCTACAGCCTCAGTCCTGGGTCTACAGCCTCAGTCCTGGATCCACAGCCTCAGTCCTGGGTCTACAGCCTCAGTCCTGGGTCTACAGCCTCAGTCCTGGGTCTACAGCCTCAGTCCTGGATCCACAGCCTCAGTCCTGGATCCACAGCCTCAGTCCTGGATCTACAGCCTCAGTCCTGTAGATCCACAGCCTCAGTCCTGGGTCTACAGCCTCAGTCCTGGGTCTACAGCCTCAGTCCTGGATCTACAGCCTCAGTCCTGGGTCTACAGCCTCAGTCCTGGGTCTACAGCCTCAGTCCTGGGTCTACAGCCTCAGTCCTGGGTCTACAGCCTCAGTCCTGGATCCACAGCCTCAGTCCTGGATCCACAGCCTCAGTCCTGGAACCACAGCCTCAGTCCTGGGTCTACAGCCTCAGTCCTGGGTCTACAGCCTCAGTCCTGGATCTACAGCCTCAGTCCTGGGTCTACAGCCTCAGTCCTGGATCCACAGCCTCAGTCCTGGAACCACAGCCTCAGTCCTGGGTCTACAGCCTCAGTCCTGGGTCTACAGCCTCAGTCCTGGGTCTACAGCCTCAGTCCTGGGTCTACAGCCTCAGTCCTGGATCTACAGCCTCAGTCCTGGATCTACAGCCTCAGTCCTGGGTCTACAGCCTCAGTCCTGGATCCACAGCCTCAGTCCTGGAACCACAGCCTCAGTCCTGGGTCTACAGCCTCAGTCCTGGGTCTACAGCCTCAGTCCTGGGTCTACAGCCTCAGTCCTGGATCCACAGCCTCAGTCCTGGATCCACAGCCTCAGTCCTGGAACCACAGCCTCAGTCCTGGGTCTACAGCCTCAGTCCTGGATCTACAGCCTCAGTCCTGGATCTACAGCCTCAGTCCTGGGTCTACAGCCTCAGTCCTGGGTCTACAGCCTCAGTCCTGGATCTACAGCCTCAGTCCTGGATCTACAGCCTCAGTCCTGGGTCTACAGCCTCAGTCCTGGGTCTACAGCCTCAGTCCTGGATCTACAGCCTCAGTCCTGGATCTACAGCCTCAGTCCTGGGTCTACAGCCTCAGTCCTGGGTCTACAGCCTCAGTCCTGGGTCTACAGCCTCAGTCCTGGATCTACAGCCTCAGTCCTGGCTCTACAGCCTCAGTCCTGGATCCACAGCCTCAGTCCTGGAACCACAGCCTCAGTCCTGGGTCTACAGCCTCAGTCCTGGGTCTACAGCCTCAGTCCTGGGTCTACAGCCTCAGTCCTGGGTCTACAGCCTCAGTCCTGGATCTACAGCCTCAGTCCTGGATCTACAGCCTCAGTCCTGGGTCTACAGCCTCAGTCCTGGATCCACAGCCTCAGTCCTGGAACCACAGCCTCAGTCCTGGGTCTACAGCCTCAGTCCTGGGTCTACAGCCTCAGTCCTGGGTCTACAGCCTCAGTCCTGGATCCACAGCCTCAGTCCTGGATCCACAGCCTCAGTCCTGGAACCACAGCCTCAGTCCTGGGTCTACAGCCTCAGTCCTGGGTCTACAGCCTCAGTCCTGGGTCTACAGCCTCAGTCCTGGGTCTACAGCCTCAGTCCTGGATCTACAGCCTCAGTCCTGGATCTACAGCCTCAGTCCTGGGTCTACAGCCTCAGTCCTGGGTCTACAGCCTCAGTCCTGGATCTACAGCCTCAGTCCTGGATCTACAGCCTCAGTCCTGGGTCTACAGCCTCAGTCCTGGGTCTACAGCCTCAGTCCTGGATCTACAGCCTCAGTCCTGGATCTACAGCCTCAGTCCTGGGTCTACAGCCTCAGTCCTGGATCTACAGCCTCAGTCCCGGATCTACAGCTTCAGTCCTGGGTCTACAGCCTCAGTCCTGGGTCTACAGCCTCAGTCCTGGATCTACAGCCTCAGTCCTGGGTCTACAGCCTCAGTCCTGGGTCTACAGCCTCAGTCCTGGGTCTACAGCCTCAGTCCTGGGTCTACAGCCTCAGTCCTGGGTCTACAGCCTCAGTCCTGGAACCACAGCCTCAGTCCTGGATCTACAGCCTCAGTCCTGGGTCTACAGCCTCAGTCCTGGGTCCACAGCCTCAGTCCTGGGTCCACAGCCTCAGTCCTGGGTCTACAGCCTCAGTCCTGTAGATCCACTGTGGTGATTCAGGCCTACACTTTGAATGATGAGATTCTTAATTACACATTAAATCAACCAAGCATCACGTTTTGTTCTCAGGCCACAAATTCTTAGTATTTATCCTACATTTTAATGATATCTCCAACTTAACGTGTTTTAACTCCAGATGTACGCTCGTGTTAATCGCAGAGGCCTCCGAGCAGTTCTCGCCGTGTCGTTCGTACCAGAACATAAAACAAGGCCGTAATAAGGCTGTACATTTTCTATAATAAGTGTAAAATTAAGCTTACACTCGACTCTCTAATTAGTGGAGTGAGCGCAGTGTGAGCACAAAGAGAAGCCGCTGGTCATTAATAAACGTCCACATCTTCGGAGCTAGCTACCTGCGGCTAAACGACCACCGCCACTTTATGCAGCGTGAAAAGTAGATACAGCTGCAGTACGTTCAGAACTCTGCAGCTCGAGCCCGGACCAGAACCAGGAAGTGTCATCTCATTAGTCCTGACTAGAACCAGGAAGTACCATCTCTTTAGTCCTGACTAGAACCAGGAAGTACCATCACATTAGTTCAGGCTAGAACCAGGAAGTACCATCACATTAGTCCTGACTAGAACCAGGAAGTAGCATCACATTAGTCCTATCTAGAACCAGGAAGTACCATCACATTAGTCCTATCTAGAACCAGGAAGTACCATCACATTAGTCCTAGCTAGAACCAGGAAGTATCATCACATTAGTCCTGACTAGAACCAGGAAGTACCATCGCATTATTCCAGACTAGAACCAGGAAGTACCATCACATTAGTCCAAGCTAGAACCAGGAAGTATCATCAAATTAGTCCAGGCTAGAACCAGGAAGTATAATCACATTAGTTAAGACTAGAACCAGGAAGTACCATCACATTATTCCAGACTAGAACCAGGAAGAACCATCACATTGGTCCTGACCAAAACCAGGAAGTACCGTCACATTAGTCCTGACTAGAACCAGGAAGTACCGTCACATTAGTCCTGACTAGAACCAGGAAGTACCGTCACATCAGTCCTGACTAGAACCAGGAAGTACCGTCACATCAGTCCTGACTAGAACCAGGAAGTACCGTCACATTTGTCCTGACCAGAACCAGGAAGTACCGTCACATCAGTCCTGACTAGAACCAGGAAGTACCATCACATCAGTCCTGACTAGAACCAGGAAGTACCATCACATTAGTCCTGACTAGAACCAGGAAGTACCATTACATTAGTCCAGGCTAGAACCAGGAAGTACCATCACATTAGTCCTGGTTTCAGGTCCCTGCACCTGTGGCTCAGAGAATAGACTTTAAAGCCGTTCTGTTTGTTCATCCTCGTACATCCACGTACCAAAGTACCAACTCTGAGGAGCACAGGGACTGGCCTCCTGCTGGGACTCTGAGGAGCACAGGGACTGGCCTCCTGCTGGGACTCTGAGGAGCACAGGGACTGGCCTCCTGCTGGGACTCTGAGGAGCACAGGGACTGGCCTCCTGCTGGGACTCTGAGGAGCACAGGGACTGGCCTCCTGCTGGGACTCTGAGGAGCACAGGGACTGGCCTCCTGCTGGGACTCTGAGGAGCACAGGGACTGGCCTCCTGCTGGGACTCTGAGGAGCACAGGGACTGGCCTCCTGCTGTGGACTCTGAGGAGCACAGGGACTGGCCTCCTGCTGGGACTCTGAGGAGCACAGGGACTGGCCTCCTGCTGTGGACTCTGAGGAGCACAGGGACTGGCCTCCTGCTGGGACTCTGAGGAGCACAGGGACCGGACTCCTGCTGGGACTCTGAGGAGCACAGGGACTTGCCTCCTGCTGGGACTCTGAGGAGCACAGGGACTGGCCTCCTGCTGGGACTCTGAGGAGCACAGGGACTGGCCTCCTGCTGGGACTCTGAGGAGCACAGGGACTGGTCTCCTGCTGGGACTCTGAGGAGCACAGGGACCGGACTCCTGCTGGGACTCTGAGGAGCACAGGGACTGGCCTCCTGCTTAGACTCTGAGGAGCACAGGGACTGGCCTCCTGCTGGTCCCAGAGTCAGGACTAAACACGGGGAGGCAGCGTTTCAGATCCACGCAGCTAAAACCCGGAATAGTCTTCCTGAAAATGTGATAATTTATGATTTTAGTGCCTTTTATGACTGTCTCTATCTTGTTTTGTTCAGCCCTTTGAGTTGCCTTGTGTATGAACTGTGCAATACGAATAAAACGTTCTTGTCTAAACATGAAAATGCAGCTTATTATGACTTTTATTTCCTCGAAACAGTTTCAGAGTTTGAAAAAAAATCATACTTTTTATACATAATGAACGTTAATGTATTTAATTCCAAATGTAACCAACACTCATGCATCAGTATTATTATTATTATTATTATTATTATTATTATTATTTCAGTATTATTCGTGAAAACAACCTCACTTCCTCCGATCTCGCTTCAGACTAATCTCATTCTTCGATCGTCTCTGGTTCCGTCGGCGAGTTGTAAACATCGTGGCATTTCCTGAAACGCCGCGGCCTCCATTTCTTCAAGTTCAAACCAAATCAATGAGTCGACAAAAAAAAACCACAAAAAAAACACAAAAAAACCCCAAATACATAAACATATAACAAGAAACGGCATCGATACAAAGAGCCGCGGCGTTAACCCTAATAAATAAAACAACGGCTGGAACCTCGTACACCTTCTCTGGTATTGACCGATCGGTGGAAACTCCCGGTGGAACGTTCCGGACGCGAGGAGCCATGGCAACCGCCCGGAGACGAGGGAGGAGGGGGGGGTGAAAAAAATGCAATGCGAAATCAATTAGAAAAGCATTTTTATTCGCAGAAGAAACGGACGGTCAGCGGAAACGTGTCGGAGGGTTCGATACGGAGCAGAGCGACCGAGGCCGGAGTTTTTAGGTCAAGATGAGATTGTAGCGAAGTGAGAAATGTGTTTGATGTGTTGTTTTGTGATCGCAGAGAGTCATTGGAAAAGTCATTTGGAAGAGAACAGTCAATACGTGTCTAATTAAAGGATTTCTGCTGGGTTGGTTTGGATGGGAAAAAAATGATTTGAAAGTTTTGAGAAAGTTCCATTCTTATTTTTTTCACCAATAACAGACACGACAAAAGCCACGTCTTGTTGTAGCTAATCAGAAATGCCTTCAAACATTCTCGAGTCAAACCATGTCATAAAAATGTCCAGTTCTACGATCATTTCCTGAATTCAAGTCACTTTTAGCCTGATTGAATGTACGAAGGTCAAGAGTAGCCGTCGCTGGCCTTGATCTAGTTTTAATGTTGTTTGGGTGTCGACAACTTCCTCCAAGAAAACTTTCTCCTGCTTTTACTCAAGCCGTATAAGAATATCTGAGGAAACGAGAAGTTCTGGTATATGTTTTTTTAACCATTATTTGAAAAATACATCAGAAATTCAAATAATGAATGAAAAAAAAGAACCACATATTACAGTTTCAGAAATCCAACTGCTGTTCCCAGAGGTCTCCCATCACAGCACTAACCAGGTCCTGCCCTGCTTAGGGAAAAAATGACATGTGAAAAGTCTTGAGTGTCCAAAAAAGTGCTTAATGAAACCAATGAGTTTATTTTACTGAAGAATACATATTTCTTATGTTTTGCTTCAAAAACATATCTTTACAATCAACATAACTGTCTGGGCTCAATGTGTTGCTATGGTGACGTCTGAGGCAGTATTATCCTTGGAATCATTAGTAATCGCGGTAAACAAAATGTAAGTGGCCTACATACCTCCTCACTTACCAACTAAATGGAACCTATAGACTTCCCGTGAGGTTTAAACTGTATTAATCAACAGTATTCACATCGGAATCGTCGGCGACCGTGGGTTTAAAAAATGTGAAAAATGAATGTGTTTACAAGCGGTACCACCACGGGTCCCTGAGGTGCCCCTTCCTCCATTGAAGCCGTCGCCCTGGGCCCAGCGCCGGTCGTGTACACAGTGTAAAAACAACAAAGCGACCGTGTGATTGTCATCTTTCTCCCGGCTCAAGTCGAGTCCCGCTGCACATCCATCTTGTGCGACATTAGACTTTCAGAAGCGCCGTGTGGACGCGCCGAGAGCGCCGTGATTGCACTGGTTCCTATAGTCTCCAGTGGCGCACCCCTGACCCCGAGTGTGTAATCTATATTTTCAGAATAATACAGAGAAGCCAAGATGTTCAAGGGCATAACCCTCTAATCTACTCCACTCGCCTCGTGCCGGGGATTGTCCGCCGCAGCCTCTCCGCCGCCGTTTGGAGAGAAAACAGAGAATGTGCCTCGGTTGATGGTAAACGGCGCTTGTGAGGAGGACCAGAGCGAGAAAGAGGCTGTGATTGTTGAGTTGTAAAACTGTTATTATAAATTTACAGCTTCACCCCAAAGAACCCAGACAGAAAAGTATTTGTTGAAAAATGAATCTTAGAGTTCATAAGTTAAAGTTAAAGTTCACGCATAAACCAAAAAGACTTCAGACTCATTTTGCCGTAACCATTGTTTAAGACGATGTGTGTGTGTGTGTGTGTGTGTACATGTGTGTGTGTGTGTGTGTGTGTGGTACATGTGTGTGTGTGTGTCTGTACATGTGTGTGTGTGTGTACATGTGTGTGTGTACATGTGTGTGTGTGTGTGTGTACATGTGTGTGTGTGTGTGTGTGTGTGTGTGTACATGTGTGTGTGTGTGTGTGTGTGTGTGTACATGTGTGTGTGTACATGTGTGTGTGTGTGTTTGTGTATGACATTTACAGAGTAGTAAGTAAGGTAGTAGGTAGGTAACATTTCGAAAAGGACTGGACAAGAGCAAACATAAAAAGTAGATGTGTCTCAGTGAGTGGAGTCATGTTATGGAACAATCTCATTTAAAAACAGCAAAAACATTGAAATTGTTTAAAAGGGGGATTAAATCAAAAATTGTTGATAAATACCGAACTATGGTCTGAATATTTGTAACTTGGCTTTAGGCTAAACCTTTGTTTCCTTTTGTTACTCATCGTTACTGGACGTTGCTGATACTGTATCAGTTTGTATATTTTGTGTTGCTATGGAAACGATCCGTTTCCTTGTACTGGGTCAGGCGAAATGAGTTTAACTTCAGCCTGTAATTCTGTTGTTTTGTTGACAGTTAACTGTAACTTTGTTTCTCATGCTTGACCGAATAAACTACTACTACTAAGTAGGTAGGTAGGTAATTAGATAAGAAAGTAGTTAAGTAAGTAACGAGGTAAGTAGGTATTTAAGTAGTTAAGTAAGTAAGTGGGTAATCTTTCTCTGGTGTGTGGTCAAAATAAATACATTCATAATTGTTCGCACCAGTCTCTGATCCTTTGGTATCTTTCTTTTTAGGGACCAAACTTTTCCCTGATTTCAGCCTCGACTGTTAACGTTCTCCACATCCAGCTCTCTCTTGTTCCGACCTAATTCCACCGAGACAAACAACTGCGGCGGCTTGTCCTACGCCGCGTTGCTATTTAGCGGCGCGGCCATTTGTCACCTGTTATTATCTATAAATATCCAGCAGCCATCCGAGCCGGCGATGTCTTTCCCTTGAACCGACGTGGTGCTCGCCGCGCTCCCTGTTTGTGGGTTAATTGTACACTTAACTCCAGCTCTGGGAATCACACCTAGACACGCTGTAAAACCTCACGGTGACAGGTGCGAATGTGTCCGCGCTACATCATGCAATTAATATCCCCCTTGCCGCCTGCCAAGCCGCCGCCGCCGCAACCGTTACCGTCCGGGGTTTTTTTTCCAGGCACAAGCTTCCGACATATGCTGCACACAAAGAGCAGTGACCTCCGCGGCTCCGAACGCAACGCTAAACAAGCTACTTTCCCAAAGCCCCAGCCCGGGTGTCAGCCTCCGGACCAGGCCAGCCTCCACCGAAATTAATTAGTCCGTGTTTGGTCCATGCACAGAGGGAGGAGGAGGGGAAAGGACGGGATTTGCGTGAGTAGAAATATGCAGAGGAAGCAGAAGTGCGAGACCAGGGCAGCCACTGACATTTACTGTCGGTGATGGGAGAACGCTAAGAGAATGTACTGGAACATGATCATTAAAGCACAGCTGTATCAACTGAAAACAACAAGCCTTCTTCCGTTTCATGCGACAGATTGTAGCTAAATATTGTACTGTAACTTTGTATTGCACCTTATTTTTATTTTTTATAGTAAGAAAGTCATGTTTATCTATACAGCGCCTTTCCCAGATCAGAGTCACAAAGCGGATTACATTTGTGGGCATTAGTCTGACTTCACACAGAGATGGGAGCGGGGCCAGAACAGGAGGCTCATGTCAGACCTGTTGTGCATGTTTTCAGTGGTAGGGAAAACCGGAGCACCTGGAGGACACCTACGCAGACACGGGGAGAACATGCAAACTCCACTCAGAAAGGCCTCGTTCCGACCAGGATTTGAACCCAGGACTTTTAAAACTTATTATTAGGAATTAGACCGTTGTGAGACAGGTTTGTTTTACCCTGCTGATGATGGGCTGTTGCGATAGTAATCAGGATTTATTATTATTAATTCAGGAATTATTTGACTTTTAGGGTGAAAGGAACCAAAGGATCAGAGACTGTGAATAATTATGAATGTATTTATTTTGACCACACACTAGAAAAGTCCCATTGAGATTAAGACCCTCTTTTTCAAGGGAGTCCTGGACAGAAGTAATAAAACAGTTAAATTTCAATGAGGATGTCGCAGTCTCGAAATGTTCACAAATGTATTCAGTTTGGCAAAGTACAGAACACTTAAATGCACAGGATTAGATGTATATATTCCGTTAGATGTGTTACGTTATACAGAGAAAAAAAAAACAGAAAGGAACATTCACACAGACTACGTTAAGAAAACATTAGACCATTAAAGTGGAGTTATGCAATAAAATAAAAGTGTAGTTCAAGTTCCCATTATAAACAGACTAATACAGGATGCCCATACAGTCTCGCAATCTTAAAGGAGAGACTGGGAGCGCGTCAGTCCTGCACCTGTCTGCATTATTAAGATTTTGACTGTAGTTTGTTCATTGCTATACACCCCTTGTCCCATTGTCTGTTTCATGGCGCGACAACGGGATCTCTGAGCCTGGCCTCCTCTATCTACACCTGTGGACTGCCCCGCCCGACCCGCCTGGGAGTGCTTCAGTCCTGCACCGGACCTGTCCACGTTCAGCGGCCACTGGTCCACGTCCTGTAGCTTAGGTCCTGGATCTACAGCCTCAGTCCTCGTTCTACAGTCTGAGTCCTGGATCTACAGCCTCAGTCCTCGTTCTACAGTCTGAGTCCTGGATCTACAGCCTCAGTCCTCGTTCTACAGTCTGAGTCCTGGATCTACAGCCTCAGTCCTCGTTCTACAGTCTGAGCCCTGGATCTACAGCCTCAGTCCTCGTTCTACAGTCTGAGTCCTGGATCTACAGCCTCAGTCCTCGTTCTACAGTCTGAGTCCTGGATCTACAGCCTCAGTCCTCGTTCTACAGTCTGAGTCCTGGATCTACAGCCTCAGTCCTCGTTCTACAGTCTGAGTCCTGGATCTACAGCCTCAGTCCTCGTTCTACAGTCTGAGTCCTGGATCTACAGCCTCAGTCCTCGTTCTACAGTCTGAGTCCTGGATCTATAACCTGTCCGTCTGTGGGAGCGGATCCCTTTCTCAAACCATGGGTCTCCCCGAGGCTTCTCACTTTTTCCCACTGGGTTTTCTTATGAGTCTTTCCTCTGATGCAGGAGTGTCCAACTAGGACTGTGATGATCCAGGACACTTTAACATTCTACATGTATGACATTTATCAACATGTGTTCTATATTCTTTAGGTGTTTTAACTGTTGATTCTCTGATCTGTAGTGTTTTGTTAAGTCTCTGAGAGGATGCTGTTGTGATTTAGGGCCATACAAAAATAAGTTGTTGTTGTTAAGTAGCTCTCTGTCTTTTTTGTCTTGTGGAAAGAAGCTCTCTGGGTGATAAAGTTTGGACACCCCTGCTGTAACACTCAGACATTGATCTACAGCCTGTCCGTCCGGGATCCCTCTCTCAGTTTTGGCCTCACTCCTTTCTCACTTTTCCCACTGTTTTATACTTTCTCTCAGTGGTTCTTTGCTGATGGTGTAAAGACAGTGACGGCCCAGGACATGGAAGAACATTTCTGGACACCGGTCGTCCCACTCCCAATCAACCTATGGCTCCTAAGTGTTTGTTATGATTGCATTTCCTGTGTTTGATTCTCTGATCTGTTCTTGGCAAATCAGCAACTTCTGTATGTGAAGTCCCGGGTGACAGCTGGATTTTGGGCGGTTTCACTGCTCTGTCTACGATGGGACAGAAGCGGAACGATTTGTGTTTCCGTTTGTGACATGCCTGAAAAAGTCGTTGGGTATGAACCAACCCAATACACGCAGCTATAATCTGGACGTCTTCCGGAAAATGTCAGACAGGCTTCTTTTCAAACAATGTTCAAATCCAGGTTGAAAACAGTTTAGTTTCGCTGCAACAACTGAAGGATTCTATCTTTTTAATGTTCTGTGATTATCTATGATGCTAATTGTGTGATGTTTCGACCGGTTTGTATGAAGCACTTTGCGTTGCCTTGTGTATAAACTGTGTCATACCATTAAACTTGTCTTGCTTCGTGACGGTATCAACCAAATGTTTTGTCGACATCTGAAACATGCTTCACACAAAGAGCAGTGACCTCCCGGGCTCCGAAACGAAAGGCGAAACGAGCAACTTTCCCTCCGTGGGGCAGTCAATACACACAGCCCCAGCCCCGGTGTCAGCCTCCGGACTGGGCCAGCCTCCACGTAATTAATTAGTCCATGTCTGGTCCACTCACAGAGAGGGAGAAGGAGGGAGAGCGGGGGGAGACGGGGGGGAGAGCGCAGGCCTATGTAGTCATCCATTACAGCACGGTACAGGGTCAGCGATCCTACGCCAGCCCACTTCCACACGGCGCCATTTCAGAAAATTGCCTTTTGGGTTTAAAAAATGGTGCCTGGGGGGAAGCTGTGTCAGTCAAAGACAATTTGATTAATATCAATCAGAGTTAGAAGACAGAGGATCCATACGCTGCGGGCGGACACACACGGAGGTTTGTCGACGGGCGGAGAATAGCAATACCAAGCTCCAATGAGTAAGGAGTTAACTAGATTTGGTCGAGAAAAACATTGAAATTGGGGAGTTTTAGAAATATTGAGTTGAAAGCAATAGCCATCGCATCATAAAGCAAACAATTTAACCAGAAAAATACTTCAGCTTTGATTTGATTTACCGTCTACTGACAGCTTTCCCCTCAAATCCAATTATTGTTATTTTTTTTTACAGCCCAAAATCGTCTTGAAGGACACGCCAAGGAGGTGTCGCCAACAGCAGAATAGCAAACTTTTATAGATACAAAAAATACCTGCACTTTGTTCACAAGAATTCAGAAAATCAATGAGTATCACGTCTTCTACAACCGCTGAGAAAAACCAAAACATTACACCGTGCGACCGCAACCATTCATAAAAAGCCATTGATACGTTCCACATTGACTGTAAAACTATAGATTCTGGCTCAGATTGCAGCATTACGACCAATACTAAGATTCTGGACGGAGAGGTCTTGCCATAGACGTATATCTGAGACTTCTAGGACACATACCCACCCCTTCTGTTTCAAAGCCTCCGTCTCAAACAAGCTCCTGCTCTTTCCAACTGCAAGGCTGTGTTTGTCGCATGCAATGTTTGATGTTGAAAGATCGTCGATAGCTCCGTCTGGAAGTAGAAGTGTGGAATTGATGCGTGTCGTTTATACCAGAGGTGTCCAAACTCAGGCCGAACTGTGTCCTTGTATGTGGCCCTCTGCCTCGCCGACGCAAAGTAGCCTCTGAGGCACTTTGAAGGGGTCATCCAGCCAACTTCAGCTTCACCATTACTGCCGTGCTGTATCTGGTTGTAAAGCACAGAACCTTTGGAATCCGATCGTGAACTTGACGTTTTTGATTGCGTCACAGAATTTCATGAACGGCAGGAGTGTAAGTGTGGCGTGGATCAATTTAGAGCCATCTTGACCCACGTTAGCCTCAGAATGGTGTCGGAACCGTTTTATAATCTGTACAGTCAAAAAACTGACATGGCTTTGAAAAACAAGATTGGCCAAAAAAGGAATAATTTATCTTCTGTTTCCAAAGGAGACATTTTTTTATCTGTTAAAACAAGATCCTTTTGCTTTGTTCCTTTGGAGAATCTTGTTTTAAGGCTCAGTCTGAATGTGCTCAGATTAAGATGCCAAATTAAAGGAGAAGTGTGTAAAAGTGTGGCCAAAAGTGGTACTGCAGCCTCTCCCACTCTCCCTGACTCAGGTTGCCAGATATGCAGACGAATCCAGCTGGGACCATAACAGCTGAATAGACAAGAGTTTTGTCAACAACAAATCTATAACCAACACCTTTTTCACAAAGATAGAAATCCTGGTTTTATTCCTTGTTTTGTCGTTAATGATTTGAGAATCATAACGAGACCTTTTTTAGTTCTGCGCCACATGGTACTTTACCAGTGAGATTAGCTCCACGCGGTGAGTTCTGGCGCCCGGATTACGGACTTTCTGATTGGTGAAACGGTGGATGGCGGGACATCGAAATGAAAACAATAACAAGATTTAGAGGCTTTAAAAGTAATTTAGGAATTTAAATATCTCTGAACGACTGTTATCAGTTAAAGAAGGATTGGAAAAGAACAGTTTATAATGATGACAGATTAGGGCCCTTTAATGATGACAGATTAGGGCCCTTTAATGATGACAGATTAGGGTCCTTTAATAATGACGGATTAGGGCCCTTTAATGATGACAGATTAGGGCCCTTTAATGATGACAGATTAGGGCCCTTTAATGATGACAGATTAGGGTCCTTTAATAATGACGGATTAGGGCCCTTTAATGATGACAGATTAGGGCCCTTTAATGATGACAGATTAGGGCCCTTTAATGATGACAGATTAGGGCCCTTTAATGGTGACAGATTAGGGCCCTTTAATAGTGACAGATTAGGGCCCTTTAATGGTGACAGATTAGGGCCCTTTAATAGTGACAGATTAGGGCCCTTTAATAATGACAGATTAGGGCCCTTACATTACAAAGTTGAAAGTATGTTTTTATCCAACATCTAAGCTACACTTTTGCTTTTAAATATTACTCTGGCAACATTTGCAGCAAACACATAAACTTCCTGCGCCAAACTCAAACGCTCATGAGTCGAGTCGTAAAAAAACTCTCGATCCCGATCCTCTGTGTGTGAGTGTGTGTTTGTGTGTGTGTGTGTCTGTCTGTGTGTGTGTGTCTGTGTGTGTGAGTGTGTCTGTGTGTGTGTGTGTCTCTCTCTGTGTGTGTGTGTGTGTGTGTGTGTGTGTGTGTTTGTGTCTCTCTCTGTGTGTGTGTGTATGTGTGTATGTGTGTGTGTGTGTCTCTCTGTGTGTGTTTGTGTCTCTCTCTGTGTGTGTGTGGCCTCTCCTTTTCCATTTTGTCTGGGGTTCTTTTCACTCCTGTCTCAGCTCCAATCAGCCTCGTCTATCCCCACATCACCAAACCTACCACACGCACACACACACAGACGCACACACACACACACAGACGCACACACACACACAGACACACAACACTGGGCTTCTCAGATCACCCTGTGTGAAAGCCAACCCCCGCGTGGAGACTGGGACCGAATCAATCTGAGGCCAGCCGAGACAGACAGCCAACACATCAGTCTGCTGCGGTCGCACGCACACACACACACACACACACACACACACACACACACACACACACACACACACACACACACACACACACACACACACACACACACACACACACACACACACACACACACACACACACACACACACACACACACACACACACACGGTGCTGAGTCAGGGCCACCAAACCAGGCTTTCTACACCCGCCTTCAAAGATCCAGAATCTGGCTTTCAAATAGTAAAAATAAAAACCCAACAGACTCTAGTTTTCACATGCTTCCTCTGTGAAAGTTTTTTTTTCTGCAGATACAAAAGTGAAGCAGAGGTGGTCAGCCGAAGCTCAGCCAATTAGAGTTCCACGTTTTTATCTGAAAAAAATCAACCATGAATGAAATATTAAACTAAAATGGTTGATTTCTCTGCTTTAAATCAGATACAGGTGTCTGGACAGTTAGAGGTTTACTGTTTTAACTTTACATGACAATAATCACCATCACAGAAAGTGGGAGAGACCAGAGAGAGACCAGAGAGAGGCCAGAGAGAGACCAGAGAGAGACCAGAGAGAGAGACCAGAGAGAGAGACCAGAGAGAGACCAGAGAGAGACCAGAGAGAAACCAGAGAGACCAGAGAGAGAGACCAGAGAGAGACCAGAGAGAGACCAGAGAGAGACCAGAGAGAGACCAGAGAGAGAGACCAGAGAGAGACCAGAGAGACCAGAGAGAGAGACCAGAGAGAGAACAGAGAGAGACCAGAGAGGGACCAGAGAGAGAACAGAGAGACCAGAGAGAGAACAGAGAGACACCAGAGAGAGAACAGAGAGAGACCAGAGAGAGACCACAGAGAGACCAGAGAGAGACCAGAGAGAGACCAGAGAGAGACCAGAGAGAGGCCAGAGAGAGACCAGAGAGAGGCCAGAGAGAGAGAGACCAGAGAGAGAGACCAGAGAGGGACCAGAGAGACCAGAGAGAGACCAGAGAGAGACCAGAGAGAGGCCAGAGAGAGAGAGACCAGAGAGAGAGACCAGAGAGGGACAAGAGAGAGACCAGAGAGAGGCCAGAGAGAGAGAGACCAGAGAGAGAGACCAGAGAGGGACCAGAGAGACCAGAGAGAGACCAGAGAGAGACCAGAGAGAGGCCAGAGAGAGAGAGACCAGAGAGAGAGACCAGAGAGAGACCAGAGAGACCAGAGAGAGGCCAGAGAGAGACCAGAGAGAGACCAGAGAGAGACCAGAGAGAGACCAGAGAGAGACCAGAGAGAGAGACCAGAGAGGGACCAGAGAGAGACAAGAGAGAGATCAGAGAGAGACAAGGGAGAGACCAGAGAGAGAGACCAGAGAGAGACCAGAGAGAGGCCAGAGAGAGAGAGACCAGAGAGAGAGACCAGAGAGGGACCAGAGAGAGAACAGAGAGAGACCAGAGAGAGAGACCAGAGAGGGACCAGAGAGAGACCAGAGAGAGGCCAGAGAGAGAGAGACCAGAGAGAGAGACCAGAGAGGGACCAGAGAGAGACCAGAGAGAGACCAGAGAGAGACCAGAGAGAGACCACAGAGAGACCAGAGAGAGACCAGAGAGAGACCAGAGAGAGACCAGAGAGAGACAAGGGAGAGACCAGAGAGAGAGAGACCAGAGAGAGAGACCAGAGAGGGACCAGAGAGAGACCAGAGAGAGACAAGAGAGAGATCAGAGAGAGACCAGAGAGAGACCAGAGAGAGAGACCAGAGAGGGACCAGAGAGAGACCAGAGAGAGACAAGAGAGAGATCAGAGAGAGACAAGGGAGAGACCAGAGAGAGAGAGACCAGAGAGGGACCAGAGAGAGAGACCAGAAAGAGACAAGAGAGAGACCAGAGAGAGACCAGAGAGAGATCAGAGAGAGATCAGAGAGAGACCAGAGAGAGACCACAGAGAGACCACAGAGAGACCAGAGAGAGACAAGAGTGAGACCAGAGAGAGACCAGAGAGAGACCAGAGAGGGACCAGAGAGAGATCAGAGAGAGATCAGAGAGAGACCAGAGAGAGACCAGAGAGAGAGACCAGAGAAGGACCAGAGAGAGAGACCAGAGAGAGACCAGAGAGAGACCAGAGAGAGACCAGAGAGAGACAAGAGAGAGACCAGAGAGAGATCAGAGAGGGACCAGAGAGAGACCAGAGAGGGACCAGAGAGAGATCAGAGAGAGATCAGAGAGAGACCAGAGAGAGACCAGAGAGAGACCAGAGAGAGAGACCAGAGAAGGACCAGAGAGAGAGACCAGAGAGAGACCACAGAGAGACCACAGAGAGACCAGAGAGAGACAAGAGTGAGACCAGAGAGAGACCAGAGAGAGACCAGAGAGAGACCAGAGAGAGACCAGAGAGAGATCAGAGAGAGACCAGAGAGAGACCAGAGAGAGAGACCAGAGAGAGACCAGAGAGAGACCAGAGAGAGACAAGAGAGAGATCAGAGAGAGACCAGAGAGAGACCAGAGAGAGACCAGAGAGAGAGACCAGAGAAGGACCAGAGAGAGACCAGAGAGAGACCAGAGAGAGACCAGAGAGAGACAAGAGAGAGACCAGAGAGAGATCAGAGAGGGACCAGAGAGAGATCAGAGAGGGACCAGAGAGAGACTAGAGAGAGACCAGAGAGACACTAGAGACCAGAGCGGGACTAAAGAGACCAGAGAGAGACTAAAGAGACCAGAGAGAGACCGGAGAGATACCAGAGAGGGACTAGAGAGAGACCAGAGAGAGAGACGAGAGAGGGACTAGAAAGAGACAAGAGAGAGACCAGAGAGAGACCAGAGACAGACCAGAGAGATATAAGAGAGAGACTAGAGAATGACCAGAGCGAGACTAAAGAGACCAGAGAGACTAGAGAGAGACCCGAGAGAGACCAGAGAAAGAGGCCAGAGAATGAGACCAGTATTGAGTATAAGTATAGAGAGAGAGACACCAGAGAAAGAGTAAAGAGAGAGATCAGAGCGAGACCATAGAGAGACTAGTACTGAGAATGAGAGTAAGACATCTCGGTAAAATGAGTAAACTAAAGAGTTTCTCCCACACTTCTCCGTCTCCGAACCTCGAGGCCGGTTTAATCCTGAGCTTGTATAGCACATCAGATTAATGGAGAAATTTGATAAACGTCTCCTATTCTCGAGCCGATTCTTGCCGAGTCAGGAGTTCGGGGGCGGACCGCGAGCGACGGGAAATGAGGAATTAGAGCGGAGATGAGAGAGATGTTTGAGGTCATCTGTTTCTTTAACAAAAAAGAAAAAGCTTTAATCAGAATTAAACCCGTCTGCAACATCGGCTGATGGTTCCATTACCGCGGGATCAAGATGGCGTCCGTCTCCACGAGAGGGCATTTTCTGTAGTCTCTCTCTCTCTTCTAGTTTCGCTCCCTGGTCTCTCTCTTTCTGGTCTCTCTCTTTGGTCTCTCTATCTATCCTAGTCTTGCTCCCTGGTCTCTCTCTTTCTGGTCTCTCTCTCCTAGTCTCGCTCCCTGGTCGGTCTCTCTCTGGTCTCTCTCTTTCTTCTAGTCTCGCTCCCTGGTCTCTCTCTCTGGTCTTGCTCTTCTAGTCTAGCTCTCTCTCTCTCTCTGGTCGCTCTCTCTTTTCTTGTCTCGCTCCCTGGTCTCTCTCTCTCTCTCTTCTGGTCTCTCTCTTTGGTCTTGCTCTTCTAGTCTTGCTCTCTCTGGTCGCTCTCTCTCTTCTAGTTTCGCACCCTGGTCTCCCTCTCTTTGGTCTCTCTATCCTAGTCTCGCTCCCCGGCCTCTCTTTTATTGGTCTCTCTCTCTTCTAGTCTCACTCCCTGGTCTCCCTCTCTTTGGTCTCTCTATCCTAGTCTCGCTCCCTGGTCTCCCTCTCTTTGGTCTCTCTATCCTAGTCTCGCTCCCTGGTCTCTCTCTCTCTCTTCTGGTCTCTCTCTCTCTGGTCTCGCTCTTCTAGTCTAGCTCTCTCTCTCTCTGGTCGCTCTCTCTCTTCTAGTCTCGCTCCCTGGTCTCTCTCTCTCTGGTCTTGCTCTTCTAGTCTCGCTCTCTCTCTTCTAGTCTCGCTCCCTGGTCTCTCTCTTTCTTGTCTCTCTCTCTCTGGTCTTGCTCTTCTAGTCTCGCTCTCTCCGGTCGCTCTCTCTCCTCTAATCTCGCTCCCTGGTCTCTCTTTTATTGGTCTCTCTCTCTCTTCTAGTCTCACTCCCTGGTCTCTATCTGCTCTCTCTCTGTTTTACATCTGCTCTCTCTCTCTCTCTCTCTGGTCTCTCTCTCTGGTCTCCATCTGCTCTCTCTCAGGTCTCTCTCTCTCAGGTCTCTCTGGTCTCCATCTGCTCTCTCTCAGGTCTCTCTCTCTCTGGCCTCCATCTGCTCTCTCTCTGGTCTCTCTCTCTCAGGTCTCTCTGGTCTCCATATGCTCTCTCTCAGGTCTCTCTCTCTCAGGTATCTCTGGTCTCTATCTGCTCTCTCTCAGGTCTCTCTCTCTCTGGCCTCCATCTGCTCTCTCTCTGGTCTCTCTCTCTCAGGTATCTCTGGTCTCTATCTGCTCTCTCTCAGGTCTCTCTCTCTCTGGCCTCCATCTGCTCTCTCTCTGGTCTCTCTCTCTCAGGTCTCTCTGGTCTCCATATGCTCTCTCTCAGGTCTCTCTCTCAGGTCTCTCTCTCCTTTTGCTTTTCTGCGGCGGCTGTTCTCCTTCCATGTCAGAGAGATGACAGTATCTGGTGCGACAGCGAGACTCCGCAGGTGGTCTTAATTACTGTCCGTAATCTTAACCCGCGCAGTTAAAGGGACGTCAATTAGTTTTTGTTGAGGATATTTAATGCTCATTAAAAATTGAAGGTGTGAGAGCTCACTTTGCGGCGAGAACATTTCAAACATGAATATTTGATGAGTCTCTGATGAGCTTCTCACGAACATCACTTTTGTGCTAATCTTTTGGAAACCGGCAGCGTCTGTGACGTTGTTGTCATGGAAACGGACGACATCTTGATTCCACGGAAATTAAGTGATCAGCGGGATGTAGCAGACGAGTTTAATTCTGATTAGAAGTGTTTTTATTTAAGAATTAAAGCTTCAGAGAGAGACTAGAGAGAAAAAGAGAGAGACACTACAGAGAAAGAGAGAGACACTAGAGAGAAAGAGAGAGAGACACTACAGAGAAAGAGAGAGAGACTAGAGAGAAAGAGAGAGAGACACTACAGAGAAAGAGAGAGAGACTAGAGAGAGAGAGAGAGACTAGAGAGAGAAAGAGAGAGAGACTAGAGAGAGACTAGAGAAAGAGAGAGAGACTAGAGAGAGACTAGAGAAAGAGAGAGAGACTAGAGAAAGAGAGAGAGACTAGAGAAAGAGAGAGACTAGAGAGAGAAAGAGAGAGACTAGAGAGAGAAAGACTAGAGAGAGAGGGAGACAAAAATTTGACTAGAAAGAGAGAGACTTAAATTTGGCTAGAGAGAGAGAGACTAAAGAGAGACCAGAGAGAGAGACTTGGTCTCTCTCTCTGGTCTCTCTCTTTGGTCTCTCTTGATCCCCATTGGTCTACCCACTGAGCCACTGTCGCCCCCAATCTGTAGCAGTCTTCCTGAAAATGTGAGACAGGCTCCTTCTCTTCTTCTGTTCAAATCCAGGTTAAAAACAGTTCTGAGTGATTTCATCTTTACTCTTCTGATTATTAACGATGCTAAAGCCTCGTCTGAGTGTCCAGGACTGCGTCTGCGCTACACCAATAAACTGGCCTCTGCTCTCTCCTTCTCGACTCCACTCCCGTCGTGTTTATGTCCCGAGCCGCTCATGAATCAGCAACAAACACGGGAAAAAACACAACTATTCGGACACGTTGAGAAATGCTCTTGGATTAGATTGCCCACTTGCTCTTGTCTGGAGGCATTTTGCAGAATGGGTTCGAAGTCCCGCGCCCCAAACAGATCCCATCCCTCTCCGTCCACATCCGCTCATCACTTACACAGATTGCTTGTTTTGCTGCTCCCCTCTGACAATGTCACCGCGCCGCCGTAATATTGATGGCGAAATTATTCTATTTATTAGTTAATCTTGGGGGCCTCGGCGCGGGACCGGAGCGAGCGGCGAGCTTGAACCGTGTCGCGGCTAAGCGGGGATGACACGGGCGCAGATGAAAGCAGTGTCATTCATTTGCGAGCTGACAGACAGAGTATGCTAATGTCCGAGCGTCGTTAGCGTTAGCGGTGAGGACAGCGGCCCGGAGCGGTGCCTTCAGGGACCGATGGGGATTTAAGGCACTGCTGTTTCAGATTAGTTTTGACAGACGCCTTTCACTGTGTACAGGTGTTTCATTATGTTTACAAGCGGCGTTTTGGGTCAAATTTATCCGGCTACACAGGGTTGATAAGCTTTGTTTTGCGATTTCCCGGGAGGCTAGCTAACGCGGTTCTATAATAATGTATGTTCCAGTTCAGCGGCAGGTGTTGAAGTCGTTTGAATTCAAATCAAAATCATGATTTGGTCGATGGCGTTTGTTGAAAGAAGAATCTAGTGTTGACTTTTATTAGTTTATGACAAATATATATAAAAGAGGACGTTTAATGACAATAGAAACAGTAGTTTAGAGTAGAGTAGAGTAGAGTAGAGTAGAGTAGAGTAGAGTAGAGTAGAGTAGAGTAGAGTAGAGTAGAGTAGAGAAGGGTAAAGTAGAGTAGAGTAGAGTTTATCGGTCCAACAGTGGGGAAATTCCAGTGTTGCATCGTCAGATACAGAGCAGTAGAAAAGAGAAAGATAAATGAACAGTAACTCTGTACTTTCTTCTTTATGAAGCTAAAGCTAATCTCTAACTTTAGCTTCATAAAGAAGCAACACTTAAGTATATACTCTTAAGTGGGGATTCTGTGTTCTCCCTGTGTCTGTGTAGGTTTCCTCCAGGTGCTCCGGTTTCCTCCAGGTGCTCCGGTTTCCTCTACCACTAAAAACATATAGAAAAGGCCAAAGCTCTGGGGACGGAGCCTGAACCTACTCTGACAATGTTTAAATCCAGGTTAAAAACAGTTATTTGCTCTTTTTGACAAACTGTGATTATTTTTGTATGAATTCCGCTCTTGTCTTTTTCCGCCCTTGGAGTTGCCTCGTGTATAAACTGTGCTAATCCGATAAACTCGCATTAGCCTTGATAAATGTGCTTACAAAGCTCAATATTTGTAGTTTAACAAGTGAATCCAACCTCTCCATGTCGGGCCCTGAACACATTTTAGTCCATTTTTCCAATCGTCATCCATATTTGTTCTGCACTTCCCTGTCTCCCACATTTCCATAATACTTAATAATATTATTCAAACGCATTGCACCTGAAATATCTTTGTTAAGCAGCAGAAATTAGAGCTCGCAGAGATGACTGATGTGCCGGGCCTGCAGTCTTGGCATGGAGCGTTCTCACTCCATTAGTTACACGGCCGTTTTGCATAAATACACAGGTTTCCCGCTTTAATTGTTGATACATTTGACTGTTTTTCCATCGGGTTTTCCGTCTGTTCCCACTTTTATCTAATTCTCGAGTGTTGCGCCGGTTTTGTTTTGCCATTTGTCTGCGCGGCCCGTAATGTATCGCTGCTTTGTACCTGTCGGTTTTGGTGCGAGAGCCATCGTGAGCCGGGCATTTGGATCAGAGAGAGGCCAGGCGTTTGGAACAGAGAAAGGCCAGGCGTTTGGAACGGAGAGAGGCCGGGCGTTTGGAACAGAGAGAGGCCAGGCGTTTGGAACAGAGAGAGGCCAGGCGTTTGGAACAGAGAGAAGCCAGGCGTTTGGAACAGAGAGAGGCCAGGCGTTTGGAACGGAGAGAGGCCAGGCGTTTGGAACAGAGAGAAGCCAGGCGTTTGGAACGGAGAGAGGCCAGGCGTTTGGAACAGAGAGAGGCCAGGCGTTTGGGACAGAGAGAGGCCAGGCGTTTGGAACAGAGAGAAGCCAGGCGTTTGGAACAGAGAGAGGCCAGGCGTTTGGAACAGAGAGAGGCCAGGCGTTTGGAACGGAGAGAGGCCAGGCGTTTGGAACAGAGAGAGGCCAGGCGTTTGGAACAGAGAGAGGCCAGGCGTTGGGAACAGAGAGAGGCCAGGCGTTTGGAACGGAGAGAGGCCAGGCGTTTGGAACAGAGAGAGGCCAGGCCAGAAAATACCAAAAACTTCACGGTTTCCT
This sequence comes from Knipowitschia caucasica, assembly GCA_964034765.1. Classification (NCBI taxonomy): domain Eukaryota; kingdom Metazoa; phylum Chordata; class Actinopteri; order Gobiiformes; family Gobiidae; genus Knipowitschia; species Knipowitschia caucasica. The sequence goes on along the minus strand of OZ035840.1, from coordinate 2,551,482 downwards.
GCGTTTGAACGGTTTGATTCTCTGATCTGTGTTGGTGAATCGGCAGCTTTGTAAAGTTCTCCCAGAAAACTACGGTTGTGATTTTGGGCGATACACAAAAATACATGATGCTATAAACAGTTTACAGTAGATACAGTATATTTTCTCTGTTGCTTAATAATGCTCTACCCTTATTGTGAGCTACGTATGGACCATCAACATGACCAATACCATGTGGTCTCTCTTTATGGACCAATACCATATGGTCTCTCCCTATGGACCAATACCATGTGGTCTCTCCCTATGGTCCAATACCATATGGTCTCTCCCTATGGACCAATACCATGTGCTCTCTCCCAATGGTCCAATACCATGTGGTCTGTTTCTTAATATGGACTGATGCTCAACCCTTACTGTGAGCTCTGGGTTCTTCCATTGTGTCCATGAGCAAAGCACTTATCACCGGCACAGGGCCTGCCACAGCGGCGCACCGTGGTCTCCGTCACCTCCTCGCTCTCTCCTGTCGCGGGCTAATGAAGTGTTTGGCGTGGAGATCAGGCTCGGAGCTGATTGGCTGTTCCAACAGTCTCTGGAACTGTCCAACGCCGCCATTACCGACGCCGCCATTACTGATCCCACCACAGCGCTAAAAATAATTCTGCTTTAATCACCGCAGACAGGAGAGAAATCTTGGCTCGGGTTTGAGGCTCGGAGCTCGATACCGCAGCTGAGTTTGAAACCACAGAGAAGGCCCTGTGCTCTGGGCTTAAGACCCCAGAGAAGGCCCTGTGCTCTGGGTTTAAGACCCCAGAGAAGGCCCTGTGCTCTGGGTTTAAGACCCCAGAGAAGGCCCTGTGCTCTGGGTTTAAGACCACAGAGAAGGCCCTGTGCTCTGGGTTTAAGACCACAGAGAAGGCCCTGTGCTCTGGGTTTAAGACCACAGAGAAGGCCCTGTGCTCTGGGTTTAAGACCACAGAGAAGGCCCTGTGCTCTGGGTTTAAGACCACAGAGAAGGCCCTGTGCTCTGGGTTTAAGACCACAGAGAAGTCCCTGTGCTCTGGGTTTAAGACCACAGAGAAGTCCCTGTGCTCTGGGTTTAAGTGTCTTCTTCTCCACATTATAAACAAATACAATATTAAAATCAGTTCTAAAACGACAGAGAAGCCGGTGCAAAGAAGCCGCGATCTCATGTTTTTGGTTCGTGTTGTGACAAAAACCTTCAGTCTCTTCTCCATTACTGATCCCGACTAAAGATAGTTGTGCTTTAATCACCGGAGACAGGAGAGAAATGTTGGCTCGGGTTTGAGGCTCGAAGCTCAATACGCGGCGCCCGGAGCCAGGGTCGCGGCCCGCTAACCCGACTCTACTCAGACTAAACTGTGGAAATGCCACTCGTCAATGCGGCCGCTGCCTCTGAGGGCTATCGACGCCTCACACACTCTGCACACGCCTCATACGCGTTGCACACACACGCCTCACACGTCTTGCATGCCGCACACACGCCTCACACACACGCCTTACACACACGCCTCACACACACGCCTTACACACCATACACACGCCTTACACAGACGCCTCACACACTCTGCACACGCCTCACACGTCTCGCACGCCGCACACACGCCTCACACACACGCCTTACACACCATACACACGCCTTACACGCACGCCTCACACACACGCCTTACACACCCCTCACACACGCCTCACACACACCACACACATGCCTTACACACGCCACACACACACGCCTTACACACCACACACATGCCTTACACACGCCACACACACACGCCTTACACACCACACACACGCCTCACACGCCACTCACATGCCACACACATGCTACACACACGCCTCACACACGCCACACACACACCCCACACATACGCTACACACACGCCACACACATGCCTCACACACACCTAACACACGCATCACACACGCCGCACACACGCCTCACACACGTCACACACACGCCACACACACGCCTCACACACGCCGCACACACGCCGCACAAACGCCACACACACGCCTCACACATGCCTCACACACGCCTCACACACGCCTCACACACACCTCACACACGTCTCACAAACGGCACACACACGCCTCACACACATCTCACACACGCCTCACACAAGCCACACACACGCCTCACACACACCGCACACACGCCGCACACACACCTCACACACGTCTCACAAACGGCACACACACGCCTCACACACACATCTCACACACGCCACACACACACGCCTCACACACGCCACACACACACCTCACACACGCCTCACACACACCTCACACACGCCACACACACACCTCACACACGCCACCCACACACCCCTCACACACGCTACACACACACCTCACACACGCCACACACACACGCCTCACACACGCCACACACACATCTCACACACGCCTCACACACGCCACACACACGCCACACACACGCCACACACACGCCGCACACACGCCACACACACATCTCACACACGCCTCACACACGCCGCACACACGCCACACACACGCCACACACATGCCACACACACGCCGCACACACGCCACACACACATCTCACACACGCCGCACACACGCCGCACACACGCCTCACACACGCCGCACACACGCCTCACACACGCCTCACACACACCTCACACACGCATGTTTAGAGAGCGGTAATTGCGGCGTATGGATCTGCATTCGTCCAATTAATGCGACGATGATGCGTTCATGTAAATCCAGGAGAAAGGTCAGAGCCGCAGGTTTCTGTCACCGACACGTGCAGCTTTTTCTACATATGTTGTTTTTTTGGTCAATTAATATGTTTAAGATCGAGTCTGGAAATGTGGAAGATCAATGCTTCCGGGTAAACTAGACATTCTTGAAGGAACCAGGAACAATTTGCCTCCAAAAATAAATAAAATATAGAAATACATGGATTTAAAGGAAAGACTTGTAGAAAACGCAGTGAATAATTCTGTCAAAAAATCTGGATTTAGGACCAAATAAACAATGACACTTCTAATGTGGACTGAAGGGTCTCTCTCTCTTTCTCTGGTTCTCTCTCTTTTACCATGTGGTCTCTCCCTATGGACCAGTACCATGTGGTCTCTCCCTATGGACCAATACCATGTGGTCTCTCTCTATGGACCAGTACCATGTGGTCTCTCCCTATGGACCAATACCATGTGGTCTCTCTCTATGGACCAGTACCATGTGGTCTCTTCCTATGGACCAGTACCATGTGGTCTCTTCCTATGGACCAGTACCATGTGGTCTCTCCCTATGGACCAGTACCATGTGGTCTCTCCCTATGGACCAGTACCATGTGGTCTCTCCCTATGGACCAGTACCATGTGGTCTCTCTCTATGGACCAGTACCATGTGGTCTCTTCCTATGGACCAGTACCATGTGGTCTCTCCCTATGGACCAGTACCATGTGGTCTCTCCCTATGGACCAGTACCATGTGGTCTCTCCCTATGGACCAGTACCATGTGGTCTCTCCCTATGGACCAGTACCATGTGGTCTCTCCCTATGGACCAGTACCATGTGGTCTCTCCCTATGGACCAGTACCATGTGGTCTCTCCCTATGGACCAGTACCATGTGGTCTCTCCCTATGGACCAGTACCATGTGGTCTCTCCCTATGGACCAGTACCATGTGGTCTCTCCCTATGGACCAGTACCATGTGGTCTCTCCCTATGGACCAGTACCATGTGGTCTCTCCCTATGGACCAGTACCATGTGGTCTCTCCCTATGGACCAGTACCATGTGGTCTCTCCCTATGGACCAGTACCATGTGGTCTCTCCCTATGGACCAGTACCATGTGGTCTCTCCCTATGGACCAGTACCATGTGGTCTCTCCCTATGGACCAGTACCATGTGGTCTCTCCCTATGGACCAGTACCATGTGGTCTCTCCCTATGGACCAGTACCATGTGGTCTCTCCCTATGGACCAGTACCATGTGGTCTCTCCCTATGGACCAGTACCATGTGGTCTCTCCCTATGGACCAGTACCATGTGGTCTCTCCCTATGGACCAGTACCATGTGGTCTCTCCCTATGGACCAGTACCATGTGGTCTCTCCCTATGGACCAGTACCATGTGGTCTCTCCCTATGGACCAGTACCATGTGGTCTCTCCCTATGGACCAGTACCATGTGGTCTCTCCCTATGGACCAGTACCATGTGGTCTCTCCCTATGGACCAGTACCATGTGGTCTCTCCCTATGGACCAGTACCATGTGGTCTCTCCCTATGGACCAGTACCATGTGGTCTCTCCCTATGGACCAGTACCATGTGGTCTCTCCCTATGGACCAGTACCATGTGGTCTCTCCCTGATACTCAGTACCATGTGGTCTCTCCCTATGGACCAGTACCATGTGGTCTCTCCCTATGGACCAGTACCATGTGGTCTCTCCCTATGGACCAGTACCATGTGGTCTCTCCCTATGGACCAGTACCATGTGGCGAGGGCTATACAAGAATAATTTATATTGTATTGTGAATTGTATTCTCTTCCATCTACAAATGATGACCATGGTCTTTATTAACCCCTCCCCCACTCTCCCCTCCCTCCCCCACTCTCCCGTCTCTCCTCCCCCACTCCCCCCCCTCCACCCTCTCCTCCCCCACTCTCCCCCCCTCTCCCCCCCTCCACCCTCCTCCCCCGATCCACTTTTCCTGTTTACTAATTAAGTCTTTTAACTTTGGATTAGGAGTATTTAAATGTCTCATTACGGCGGCTTCGTCTCCGCGGCGACGAGAGAAAGAACAAAATGTCTGCCTTCAAAAGAGATGTGCGCCGTCATGCTAACGTATTAGCGACGCATCTGTTAGCGACGCAAAAGTCTCAGCAGCGAAAAGTAATGACGTCCAACATTTGTTTATCGCCATCAAAGAGGAAGCTCGGTCCCACAGTGGGGAAATTCCAGTGTTGCATCGTCAGTTACAGACAAGAGAACAAAAACTATCTACTGAAATGTGTAATGTGTGTCTATATGTGTGTGTTTGTGTGTGCGTCTATATGTGTGTGTTTGTGTGTGCGTCTATGTGTGTATGTGTGCGTCTATATGTGTTTGTTTGTGTGTGCGTCTATATGTGTGTGTTTATGTCTAGGTGTGTAGGTGTGCGTCTATGTGTGTGTGTTTGTGTGTCTAGGTGTGTGGGTTAATGTGTCTAGGTGTGTATGTGTGCGTCTATATGTGTGTGTGTATGTGTGCGTCTATGTGTGTGTGTTTATGTGTTTAGGTGTGTAGGTGTGCGTCTATGTGTGTGTGTTTGTGTGTCTAGGTGTGTATGTGTCTAGGTGTGTATGTGTGCGTCTATATGTGTGGGTTAATGTGTCTAGGCGTGTATGTGTGCGTCTATATGTGTGGGTTAATGTGTCTACGTGTGTATGTGTGCGTCTATATGTGTGTGTGTACTGTATGTGTCTAAGTGTGTATGTGTGCGTCTATATGTGTCTAGGTGTGTATGCGTGTGTCAATATAGGCGGGTTAATGTGTCTGTGTGCGTGTGTGTGCCAATACAAATATGCATAAGGTTTTGTGTGTGTGTGTGTGTGTCTATGTGTGCGTGTGCGTGCCAATATGGTATAGATATGCATATGGTTTTGTGCGTGTGTGTGTGTGTAAAGGTTGCGTAACTGCAGCCGAGATTGCGTTGTGGTGCGGTTCATCAAAGTAATGTGTGTCTCTCCACATAACGAGGATTGTGTTTGCAGACGAGACGAGGCAGAGCTCTTCAGGGCCTCGCAACTCACACAAACGTTCACAAGTGTCGTCTACACAACCATCTCAGACACACACAACACACAACGCACAACAAGACATTAGGAGGAATAGTCTGTGTGGAGGTTTTAACAACGTCGCTCTTACCTGTGGCTCTGTGTGTGTGTTATTATTGAATCTGTCTGATTTTCTGATCTACTGTTGAGGAATTAACAATTTTCTAAAGTCCTCAGAGGCCACAGAGAACACCCGCAAATGTAAACAGCAAATACATTGAATTAAACCGACGGAAACACACACAAAAAAATGTTTTTGTTTGTCAAAAATGGAAATCACATCCGTTCACTTCAGCTGTAGTCTGTTCCTTGCTATTCTCCTGCTGTCCCATTGTCTGTGTCCTGGTGTGGTGATGGGACCCCGAAATCCGGCCTCTTTCCTCTGCACCTGTGGACTGGTCTTGCCTAGTCCGGACCAAACTGTCCAACACCTCTTCGCCTGGTAGCCTCTTCGGTTCTGGGTCTACAGTCTCAGTCCTGAGTCTACAGCCTAAATCCTCAGTCCTGGGTCTACAGCCTCAGTCCTGGGTCTACAGCCTCAGTCCTGGGTCTACAGCCTCAGTCCTGGGTCTACAGCCTCAGTCCTGGGTCTACAGTCTCAGTCCTGAGTCTACAGCCTAAATCCTCAGTCCTGGGTCTACAGCCTCAGTCCTGGGTCTACAGCCTCAGTCCTGGGTCTACAGCCTCAGTCCTGGGTCTACAGCCTCAGTCCTGGGTCTACAGTCTCAGTCCTGAGTCTACAGCCTAAATCCTCAGTCCTGGGTCTACAGCCTCAGTCCTGGGTCTACAGCCTCAGCCTGGGTCTACAGCCTCAGTCCTGGGTCTACAGCCTCAGTCCTGGGTCTACAGTCCTCAGTCCTGGGTCTACAGCCTCAGTCCTGGATCTACAGCCTCAGTCCTGGGTCTACAGCCTCAGTCCTGGGTCTACAGCCTCAGTCCTGGGTCTACAGCCTCAGTCCTGGGTCTACTGACAGAAGTGTATGATTTATGGAGAGGATTCCTTGCTGGGGTCGATATCTTGCTGTGATCATTCATCCGAACACGATGAAAACAGATAAACCAGATCCAGGTGCGGAGCATGGATCTCCATTTTCATCTCTTCTGCACTAATTGTCCGTTCAACGTCTTGGATCGACCACGGTTTCAGGTCTTCCGCTCGTCCATCAGCGGATTCTGACAGAACGAACTGAGGAGAAAATAAATGCTTTGGATGCATGTTGTCATTGGCTCAAAACGTAAAATTGCAAAAGTTTTTGATCTTGTTAGTGTAATGTTCTCTCATCTAAAAAACAGGCAAACTTCAAGAACTCCAGTTAAATTTATTTGTAAGTCAGTGATGTTTATTTATATAGCGCACTCAAAGACGCTTTACATGTCATTATTAATTCACTCCAAACACGGTGTAAGTAAGCTTTTATTTATATACCGCCTTTTCACTGCACATCGGAGTCTCAAAGCGGTTTATAATTGTTGGGAGTGGGGCCAGTACAGGAGGCACATGTCAGAACTATTGTACATATTTTTAGTGGTAGGGGAAACCGGAGCACCCGGAGGAACCTACGCAGACACGGGGAGAACATGCAAACTCCACTCAGAAAGGCCCTGGTCCAACCAGGATTCGAACCCAGGACCTTCTTGCTGAGAGGCGAGAGTGCTAACCACTCAGCCACCGTGCCACAGTGGTGATAAACTACTGTAGCCACAGCTGCCCTGGGGCACACTGACAGAAGCCCCTCCCACCACCACCAACCACTCACACACACACCAGACTCATTCTAATGTGGGGGAAGTGTCTTGCCTAAGGACACAACAACAGCAGACATCAGTGGGAGTCGGTGGAGAAAGTCTTGAGGTGGACTCGAACCCACAACCTTCTGGCTCACAGCCCAACGCTCTACAACTGAGCCACTGTCGCCAATTGTACAGCCCAAGATCACCCAAAGTGCTTTAAAATGTTCAGAAATCAGATATTTTTCCATGTTTTTATGATGGAAGCGAGACCCGAACACACCGGTCCGTCAAAGCCTCCGACCAAACACCCTCCAGTCATACATTTACAGACTTCAGACTTATTGTGCATGTTTTTAGTGGGACAGAGAGGGATTTGGACACATGAAAAACATTATATCTTCTGATTATTAGAATCTAACTTTTGGTCACACTTTTGCACCGGCGATCCAAGATGGCGCCGTATTAAAATGAATGGTTTGTGCTCAGAGCGATTAGTGGAAAGATGAGTGGAACTCTGAAAGATCTCTGGGAAACTCTGATTTTGGGCATCGTCTGGTCCTCCCGGTTCTGCGCAGTGGATGATCTCCCATGATGCTTTGCTCCAAATACGCATGTGTGGCTCTCATGCACGTGCACAGAGGGGCTCGGCCGCGCTCTGACCAATCAGAGGGCAGCGTTCTGACCAATCAGAGCTGCTGATCAGAGCAGAGTCAGAGCGGGAAGGAAAGGAGCAGAGTTTGTGGCAGTAAAGTGTGGATTTAAAGAAAACAGAAGGATTTAAGAAGAAAAAAAGTTCAGGACGACAAGGGACACTAACATCCCCACAACATCTGACCTTTATGAAAGTTGTAGGTTCTCTGTCAGGTTCTCTGTAGGTTCTCTGTAGGTTCTCTGTCAGGTTCTCTGTAGGTTCTCTGTAGGTTCTCTGTCAGGTTCTCTGTCAGGTTCTCTGTAGGTTCTCTGTAGGTTCTCTGTCAGGTTCTCTGTAGGTTCTCTGTCAGGTTCTCTGTCAGGTTCTCTGTAGGTTCTCTGTAGGTTCTCTGTCAGGTTCTCTGTAGGTTCTCTGTAGGTTCTCTGTAGGTTCTCTGTCAGGTTCTCTGTAGGTTCTCTGTAGGTTCTCTGTCAGGTTCTCTGTCAGGTTCTCTGTAGGTTCTCTGTAGGTTCTCTGTCAGGTTCTCTGTAGGTTCTCTGTAGGTTCTCTGTCAGGTTCTCTGTCAGGTTCTCTGTCAGGTTCTCTGTCAGGTTCTCTGTAGGTTCTCTGTAGGTTCTCTGTAGGTTCTCTGTCAGGTTCTCTGTAGGTTCTCTGTCAGGTTCTCTGTCAGGTTCTCTGTCAGGTTCTCTGTCAGGTTCTCTGTCAGGTTCTCTGTCAGGTTCTCTGTCAGGTTCTCTGTCAGGTTCTCTGTAGGTTCTCTGTCAGGTTCTCTGTAGGTTCTCTGTCAGGTTCTCTGTCAGGTTCTCTGTCAGGTTCTCTGTAGGTTCTCTGTAGGTTCTCTGTCAGGTTCTCTGTCAGGTTCTCTGTCAGGTTCTCTGTCAGGTTCTCTGTCAGGTTCTCTGTCAGGTTCTCTGTCAAGTTCTCTGTCAGGTTCTCTGTCAGGTTCTCTGTCAGGTTCTCTGTCTGGTTCTCTGTCAGGTTCTCTGTAGGTTCTCTGTCAGGTTCTCTGTCAGGTTCTCTGTCAAGTTCTCTGTCAGGTTCTCTGTCAGGTTCTCTGTAGGTTCTCTGTCAGGTCCTCTGTAGGTTCTCTGTCAGGTTCTCTGTCAGGTTCTCTGTCAGGTTCTCTGTCAGGTTCTCTGTCAGGTTCTCTGTCAGGTTCTCTGTCAGGTTCTCTGTCAGGTTCTCTGTCAGGTTCTCTGTAGGTTCTCTGTAGGTTCTCTGTCAGCTGAGGTCGAGCTGAGTTCTATGGGGAATATTTCTGGGTAGCCCACGTGAATTTAGTCTGGTTCAGTCTGCAGTACCGCGAGAATCCCCCGAGCACATGAGTTCTTCAGCTCCAAGCTGTAACACTCTATCCAGTTATTATAATACATCCATGCCTTAAACCCATGTACATCAGTATCTTCTTCTTCTACTGCTTCAACACCACCACATACGACCATCTGCTCCATGTTATTCCCATAAACAGTCCTTCTCCTCTGCCTTTTCCCACATCTATAAACAACCCCAAACCTTAAAAGAGAATCTGATCCGTCCGTATCAGTAAACATGCTTTCACGGCCGCCATCTTGGAAAACCAGCCTCATGTGTGTTTTGATCATGGAGATAGGCCTTTTCTAATAGCAGAGTCTATTTGATGGCTGCATGTTTTCGGTCTCGTTCTGATCAGCTGCTGTACGTTTGACACCTGACAAACCTCAAACAGCTGCTGGATCCGTGTTTCATCTCTCACTTAGAACCAAAACAGATGTGGATCAGCCGAGGCCTAAACGTGGGCATTAGTTCCAGAGAGAGAAGGCGTCGGAAATGTGCCGGACATATGTTCTGGGTCTGTTTTCCCGAAGCAAGTGGTGAAATATTTACAGATTTTATTAGTTTAAAAGAGCGGTAAGGACGAACCACTGTCATTTGTAAACTCAGAGACAGGCGGCAAGAAATGATGGAATATGAGTTGGTAAATGGTTGAAAAATGGTTAAATTATGTTAGTATTACTACACTTTTTATCATTACTCTTTGTTTTAATTCCCATTGAATAATCTTGATTTTTTTCAGTTGAAATGGGCTCAAATTAAAATATTTTTTTCCAAATTCAAGCCATTTTTGACTTGTTTTTCATCACTTTTTGCAGTGTGAGTGCAGACCTTATCTTTTCAAAACCCAGTGGGAAAACCAGAGACAGAAATCCACTCCCACAGACAAACTGGTTGTCGATAAATCTTCTTAAAAATGTGAGACAGGCTTCTTCTCTGACAATGTCTTTAAAGCCTTGTCTGACTGTCTCCGTCTGAGCGGACTCAAGCTGCAGACCCAGGACTTCTACGGCATCTTCTCCGACTCATGCTAGAGTTAGAGATTTTATTTTTATTGGTAAAGTTATTGTCCTTTGATCTTGTGCTGTGTGCTCCTCATTCTTACTGTTCTGTCACTTGTGATGCAACACTGAAATTTCCAGATGTGTAAAGAATCTCTTAATCTAAACTTTGCACAATATACTGAATACGTTTTGAAAGATTGATTTTGCATTTACAGCTAGCTAAGAAAAACAGCAGCTACTTCTGTTGTATATTTGGTGTGCTCTTACTGCACAGTGTTGCCTGTCTGTGCGCGGCAACACTGGAATTTCCCCTCTGAGGGCCGGTCTATCTTATCTTAATCGTTTGGAATCTCTCGCACCTTTCCCCGGGTCTCTGTGTTTGGGTTTAGCCCCGGCCGATCCAGGGAGTGCCCTTTAAAACATTGACCCGGCCGCAGACAGAGGGCTCCGGTGTGATTAATACCGGCGGGCGTTTATTGGCACGCACGCCACTTTCGCCGATAGGTCACCGGCTTGACCTCCGAGGCGGCGTGCGGATCGAAGCTCACTGGACAGGCAACTATATATGGCCCCGGGTGCTAACGGAAAAAACGGGAAGCTAACCAGCCCACTCGGCCGCCGTCGCTCTGCTGCTTTGAACCAGGTGGGGAGAGGTTTGGAAAGAATCTACAACCATCAACGCCGGAAACTCACCAGAGAGAAGAGTGTGGTGTGGGCAGGATACAGGATAGACAGATGTATATAAATAGGTAGATACTTTACGGAGAAATACAGGTGTCCAGAAGCAGCAAAAAAATAAAAAAAAACATAATTGATCATTCTAAAAAGCTAACAACAGTAATATTAAGCAACAGCAGCAGCGTTCTGTAACTAGCCTGGTCTTACCATGTGTAAACTCTGGTCTATGGTCATTTCCTACATGTACGTCTGGTCTTACCATGTGTAAACTCTGATCCATGGTCATTTCCTACATGTACGTCTGGTCTTACCATGTGTAAACTCTGGTCCATGATCATCTCCTACATGTACGTCTGGTCTTACCATGTGTAAACTCTGGTCCATGGTCATTTCCTACATGTACGTCTGGTCTTACCATGTGTAAACTCTGGTCCATGATCATTTCCTACATGTACGTCTGGTCTTACCATGTGTAAACTCTGGTCCATGATCATTTCCTACATGTACGTCTGGTCTTTACCATGTGTAAACTCTGGTCCATGATCATTTCCTACATGTACGTCTGGTCTTACCATGTGTAAACTCTGGTCCATGTCATTTCCTACATGTACGTCTGGTCTTACCATGTGTAAACTCTGGTCCATGGTCATTTCCTACATGTACGTCTGGTCTTACCATGTGTAAACTCTGGTCCATGATCATTTCCTACATGTACGTCTGGTCTTACCATGTGTAAACTCTGGTCCATGATCATTTCCTACATGTACGTCTGGGTCTGATCCTAGTGGCTGCAGTTTCCTCGGTTGAATCCCCTCCGACCAATCAGAGAGCGGGGGAGGCGGGTGTTGCCGGTTGTAGTTTGTCGGAGAATGTGATAGTAAAATAATCTGTTCTGGTTCAATCCAAATATCAAGAAACTGAAGCCGGAGCAAGAGGAATGTTTAGTAAATGTCACTGAAGCAAAGATGTTGTGGCTCTACTCCCCACGGGCTCCGTTAGTGGCAAAGGAGATGGCTAAAGCTAGGCTAAATGCTAAAGCTAGGCTAACTGCTACATCAGAGCAAATCCAGACCTTCGTAAGAAATGTAATTTGTACGATGGTAGGGTTTGATCCAAATCTATTGTATAATTTTATGGAAGGAGGTGGAGAGCTACCGGCTTAGTGTTGCCTGGAATATATTTTACTGCTACATGATTTAATTATGATTTTACAAGATACTCTAAAGACATTGTAATCGTCTGAAATGTATGGAGCGATTTCTATTCAATGTAAATATGTATCGCCCTAAATCACAGCAGTGGTCTCGGAGGACTTTATCAAAAAACACAGAAGTAGTAAGTAGTAGTAAATAATCTTTATTTATATACCGCCTTTTCACTGCACATCAGAGTCTCAAAGCGGTTTACAATTGTTATTTTTGGGAGTGGGGCCAGAACAGGAGGCACATGTCAGACCTATTGTACATATTTTTAGTGGTAGGGGAAACCGGAGCACCCGGAGGAAACCTACGCAGACACGGGGAGAACATGCAAACTCCACTCAGAAAGGCCCTGGTCCGACCGGGATTCGAACCCAGGACATTCTTGCTGAGAGGCGAGAGTGCTATCCACTCAGCCACCGTGCCAGAAAAAGCAATAATAACAAACACAGAGCAGCCATTGGTCCAGAAATGTAAATAAAAGTCCATAAATGTCCTCGGACCCTCTCACATCGTCACAGAAAGACTTTTGGATCTTTACCAAAGCCAGAGCTTGGAAGTCCGCTGCTGTTGGCTCCTTTAAATCGTATCTAATTTTTGAAAAAAAGGTGCAAATGGTCTGTACTTTTTCCCTGGAATGAACTGGTCGCTCTCAGCAGCAGATCCACGCAGTTCGTCAAACACTTTTATTTATTTCTTGATCACGTCTTACTTCTCTCCAAAGAGTCTGAATGAGACGTAGAGCGCGCAGGGTTGTTTTTATAGTTTTACAGTAGATTAGCCCAATGCGTCCTCCACCTCTGCACATGTGGGCCGGCGAAGGCGTTTACCAAGACCCACCCACACGACGCACAAAACACACAAACACTCCACACACTCAACACACACGACGCACACGGGGCAAATAACACACAACCACACTGCCCGCAGCACAAAGGTTCCAGCTCAGCCCAGCGCAAACAAACTCATTCATAACCTGCCATAGCCACACACACAGACATGGGGCGCCTACACACACACAGGAAGGGCGCACACACACGCACACTCAAACACACACAGAGACAGGAGGCGCGTACACACACACACAGGAAGGGCGCACACACACGCACACTCAAACACCGACAGGAGGCGCGTACACACACACACAGGAAGGGCGCACACACACACACACAGGAAGGGCACACACACACACGCACACTCAAACACACACACAGACAGGAGGCGCGTACACACACACACAGGAAGGGCGCACACACACGCACACTCAAACACCGACAGGAGGCGCGTACACACACACACAGGAAGGGCGCACACACACACACACAGGAAGGGCACACACACACACGCACACTCAAACACACACACAGACAGGAGGCGCGTACACACACACACAGGAAGGGCGCACACACACACACACAGGAAGGGCACACACACACACAGGAAGGGCACACACACACACGCACACTCAAACACACACACAGACAGGAGGCGCGTACACACACACACAGGAAGGGCGCACACACACACACACAGGAAGGGTGCACACACACGCACACTCAAACACACACACAGACAGGAGGCGCGTACACACACACACAGGAAGGGCGCACACACACACACACAGGAAGGGCACACACACACACGCACACTCAAACACACACACAGACAGGAGGCGCGTACACACACACACAGGAAGGGCGCACACACACACACACAGGAAGGGCACACACACACACAGGAAGGGCACACACACACACGCACACTCAAACACACACACAGACAGGAGGCGCGTACACACACACACAGGAAGGGCGCACACACACACACACAGGAAGGGCACACACACACACGCACACTCAAACACACACACAGACAGGAGGCGCGTACACACACACACAGGAAGGGCGCACACACACACACACACAGGAAGGGTGCACACACACGCACACTCAAACACACACACAGACAGGAGGCGCGTACACACACACACAGGAAGGGCGCACACACACACACACACAGGAAGGGCACACACACACACGCACACTCAAACACACACACAGACAGGAGGCGCGTACACACACACACAGGAAGGGCGCACACACACACACACAGGAAGGGCACACACACACACAGGAAGGGCACACACACACACGCACACTCAAACACACACACAGACAGGAGGCGCGTACACACACACACAGGAAGGGCGCACACACACACACACAGGAAGGGCACACACACACACGCACACTCAAACACACACACAGACAGGAGGCGCGTACACACACACACAGGAAGGGCGCACACACACACACACAGGAAGGGCACACACACACACGCACACTCAAACACACACACAGACAGGAGGCGCGTACACACACACACAGGAAGGGCGCACACACACACACACACAGGAAGGGCACACACACACACGCACACTCAAACACACACACAGACAGGAGGCGCGTACACACACACACAGGAAGGGCGCTCACACACACACACAGGAAGGGCACACACACACACGCACACTCAAACACACACACAGACAGGAGGCGCGTACACACACACACAGGAAGGGCGCACACACACACACACAGGAAGGGCACACACACACACAGGAAGGGCACACACACACACGCACACTCAAACACACACACAGACAGGAGGCGCGTACACACACACACAGGAAGGGCGCACACACACACACACAGGAAGGGTGCACACACACGCACACTCAAACACACACACAGACAGGAGGCGCGTACACACACACACAGGAAGGGCGCACACACACACACACAGGAAGGGCACACACACACACGCACACTCAAACACACACACAGACAGGAGGCGCGTACACACACACACAGGAAGGGCGCACACACACACACACAGGAAGGGCACACACACACACAGGAAGGGCACACACACACACGCACACTCAAACACACACACAGACAGGAGGCGCGTACACACACACACAGGAAGGGCGCACACACACACACACAGGAAGGGCACACACACACACGCACACTCAAACACACACACAGACAGGAGGCGCGTACACACACACACAGGAAGGGCGCACACACACACACACAGGAAGGGCACACACACACACGCACACTCAAACACACACACAGACAGGAGGCGCGTACACACACACACAGGAAGGGCGCACACACACACACACAGGAAGGGCACACACACACACGCACACTCAAACACACACACAGACAGGAGGCGCGTACACACACACACAGGAAGGGCGCTCACACACACACACACAGGAAGGGCACACACACACACGCACACTCAAACACACACACAGACAGGAGGCGCGTACACACACACACAGGAAGGGCGCACACACACACACACACAGGAAGGGCACACACACACACACTCAAACACACACACACAGGAAGGGCGCTCACTCACACAGGAAGGGCACACACAAACACACACACGCACACACAAACACACACACACAGGAAGGGCGCTCACACACTCACACAGGAAGGGCACACACACACGCACACACAAACACACACACACAGGAAGGGCACACACACACGCACACACAAACACACACACACAGGAAGGGCACACACACACGCACACACAAACACACACACACAGGAAGGGCGCTCACACACGCACACACAAACACACACACACAGGAAGGGCGCTCACACACGCACACACAAACACACACACACAGGAAGGGCGCTCACACACTCACACACACACACACACACACACACACCCTCCAGAGCGATGGTATTGTCAGATCGATAACACAACAATCGATGCAGATTCTGTTCAGATTCTCATTGATTTAGTACAATATTAGTCCAACACTGAAATGTCACAGGTGTGGGTCAGGTCATCCCCGAGCTAAGCTAACAAGCTAAGCAAACGAGCTAAGCTAACAAGCTAAGCAAACGAGCTAAGCTAACAAGCTAAGCAAACGAGCTAAGCTAACAAGCTAAGCAAACGAGCTAAGCTAACAAGCTAAGCAAACGAGCTAAGCTAACAAGCTAAGCAAACGAGCTAAGCTAACAAGCTAAGCAAACGAGCTAAGCTAACAAGCTAAGCAAACGAGCTAAGCTAACAAGCTAAGCAAACGAGCTAAGCTAACAAGCTAAGCAAACGAGCTAAGCTAACAGACCTAACATTTAAGCTAGTCTGTGTAATCCCATACCAATGGATGTAGTTTTTTCTGAATCTTTATTATGCTAAAGATAAAGATTTTATACTAGCTTCTTTATTATGCTAAAGCTAGAGATTATATACTAGCTTCTTTATTATGCTAAAGCTAGAGTTTTATACTAGCTTCTTTATTATGCTAAAGCTAGAGTTTTATACTAGCTTCTTTATTATGCTAAAGCTAGAGTTTTATACTAGCTTCTTTATTATGCTAAAGATAGATATTTTATACTAGCTTCTTTATTATGCTAACGCTAGAGTTTTATACTAGCTTCTTTATTATGCTAAAGCTAAAGATTTTATACTAGCTTCTTTATTGTGCTAAAGCTAGGGATTATATACTAGCCTCTTTATTATGCTAAAGCTAGAGATTTATACTAGCTTCTAAAGATAAAGATTTTATACTAGCTTCTTTATTATGCTAAAGCTAGAGACGCTACACTCTTAAGGACTTACTATGTGTACACTGCAAACAATTATAAAATATGAGGTAATAAATGTTTTAATCCAGAGTTTTAATTTTAATTTGAGCACATTCTGACTGTGTTAAAACAAGAATTGCCAATGGGAGAGAATAACTGCTTTATTTTCTCATTCCAAGAGAGACTTTACTTGAATCTTTATAAACAAGCTAATTTTGCTTTGTCCCAATCTCGTTTAAAAGCAGAATCTGCTCAAATTAAGATACAATTTTAGCAATTTTGGACATATTTTCCACCACTTTTTTCAGTGTACGACTTGTTCTCTATATTTACAAAACTTCAACAACAAAACATGGAGTCATCTGTAGGAATTATCTCAGAAATGCAAAATCCGCCTCTGGTACTGGGCTCCCGTAGCGTTAGCGACCGTTAGCGAGGCCGTGATTTGCGGGTTTAAGGGTTTAACGGAGGCAGTGGACGCAGAGAACATGTTTTATCATTGTTGTGTGCGTTAAAGATGGCGGTGTCCGGATGAACGTTACTGCTTAACCCCTTTACTTTTTTATAGTGTTTCTAATAAACTGGGATTTAGAGTTATATACATTTTAGTATTTGTACTTGCTTCTGGTCTCTGTCTGGTCTCTCTCTGGTCTCTCTCTGGTCTCTCTCTATGGACTCTCTGGTCTCTCTCTGGTCTCTCTCTGGTCTCTCTCTGGTCTCTCTCTCTCTCTCTGGTCTCTCTCTATGGACTCTCTGGTCTCTCTCTGGTCTCTCTCTCTGGTCTCTCTCTGGTCTCTCTGGTCTCTCTCTGGTCTCTCTCTGGTCTCTCTCTCTGGTCTCTCTCTGGTCTCTCTCTGGTCTCTCTCTGGTCTCTCTGGTCTCTCTCTCTGGTCTCTCTCTCTGGTCTCTCTCTGGTCTCTCTGTCTGGTCTCTGGTCTCTCTCCGGTCTCCCTCTCTGGTCTCTCTCTCTGGTCTCCCTATGGTCTCTATCTGGTCTCTCCCTGGTCTCTCTCTCTGGTCTCTCTCTCTGGTCTCTCTCTGGTCTCTCTCTGGTCTCTCTCTGGTCTCTCTCTCTGGTCTCTCTCTGGTCTCTCTCTGGTCTCTATCTGGTCTCTATCTGGTCTCTATCTGGTCTCTCTCTCTGGTCTCTCTCTCTGGTCTCTCTCTCTGGTCTCTCTCTGGTCTCTCTCTGGTCTCTCTCTGGTCTCTCTCTGGTCTCTATCTGGTCTCTATCTGGTCTCTCTCTCTGGTCTCTCTCTCTGGTCTCTCTCTCTGGTCTCTCTCTGGTCTCTCTCTGGTCTCTCTCTGGTCTCTATCTGGTCTCTCTCTCTGGTCTCTCTCTGGTCTCTCTCTGGTCTCTATCTGGTCTCTCTCTGGTCTCTCTCTGGTCTCTCTCTCTGGTCTCTCACTGGTCTCCCTCTGGTCTCCCTCTGGTCTCTATCTGGTCTCTAAGCTAAAGTTAGAGATTTCATAGTTGCTTCTTTATTATCCTTAAGTTAGAGATTTTTGTATTTATTATAACCCTGACGTTACTGTTGAACAATAAAAAATCTTAATCTAAAATATTCCGGAGGTTTTTTGGACACGCAAAGACTTCATACACGGCTGCCCTGGGGCACACTGACAGAAGCGAGGCAACCAGTCTGTACCATTGGCCCCTCCCACCACCACCAACCATTCACACACGCACCAGACTCACTCTAATGTGGGGGAAGTGTCTTGCCTAAGGACACAACCACAGTTTACACAGTTTACAGCCGCATCCGCCCCACTGTGGCACCTGCTGTTCCCAGAGGTCTCCCATCACAGCACTAACCAGGCCCTGCCCTGCTTAGCTTCAGCTGTCTGATAGGACCTGGCTTTCACTCACATTTACCGATTTAACAAAACAGCAGTATTCAAAGGGGCTAGCACTTATAACAACACAATCCTCCATTTTGATTAATTAGCCCGTTCTCTCGTGACGCACAAATTACTGAAATAAATGAGTCTCGAACTGAAAAAAGGTCCCACTTTCTGCGATAAATGGATTTGAGACCAGTCCCGCCTGCATTAAACTAATCACATCTTTTTTTTGTCTTGGTTTTCTCGGATTCAAACCCCCAACCTCATCAGAGCGCTGCGGTTCCATCGATCGGCGCGCTAGCCGCAGCCGCGTTATTGGAGCGCATTAGCAGGTGCTGTGTACTTTTGCACCTCATTAAGACATGGAGTGATAAAGTGCCGAGCTAATTGCGATTAGCACATTAGCACGATAGCCGTTTTGCTACATATTTCAGAGCCGCCGCGGTTAATGAGCCACGCACAGTGTGGAGAGAGGATCCACCGCGGTAACTAATACACGTTTATGACATCAAACTATTTACTCTATTGTACCTCATGTGTCCACTGGCACTTTACTGGCACCTCACTGGCACCTCACTGGCACCTCACTGGCACCTCACTGGCACCTCACTGGCACCTCACTGGCACCTCACTGGCACCTCACTGGCACCTCACTGGCACTTCACTGGCACCTCACTGGCACTTCACTGGCACCTCACTGGCACTTCACTGGCACCTCACTGGCACCTCACTGGCACTTCACTGGCACCTCACTGGCACCTCACTGGCACTTCACTGGCACCTCACTGGCACTTCACTGGCACCTCACTGGCACCTCACTGGCACCTCACTGGCACCTCACTGGCACCTCACTGGCACCTCACTGGCACTCACTGGCACCTCACTGGCACCTCATGCACACTGGCACCTCACTGGCACTCACTGGCACCTCACTGGCACCTCACTGGCACCTCACTGGCACCTCACTGGCACCTCACTGGCACTCACTGGCACCTCACTGGTACCTCACTGGCACTTCACTGGCACCTCACTGGCACCTCACTGGCACTTTACTGGCACTTTACTGCAACTTTACAGTCACTTTACTGTCTCTTTACCATAATTGTACCGTCACTTTACTGTCATCTAAATGTCACTTCACTGGAATTATACTGGCACTTTACTGGCACTTTACCGACACTTTTGTGTCAAGCAACAGGCCGGACCCTACGCCAAAGCATCTGCACCAGCTCAGGGTTCATACACATTCTCTCAGGCGCACAACTCTGCTCCAGACACACTCACACACACACAGACACACACATGCACACACACACACACATGCACACACACACAGGAAGAGCTGACTGCAACATTTTTCTCCACTTCAAAAAAGTCGCCGGTGTCAAAATGATAAATGGAAGATTAGCGTCAAGCACCAGCCTGAGGGAGCATGAGAGAGCATGAGGGAGGGAGAGCACTTGAGAGAGCATAAGGGAGGGAGAGCACTTGAGAGAGCATGAGGGAGTGAGAGCACTTGAAAGAGCATGAGGGAGTGAGAGCACTTAAGAGAGCATGAGGGAGTGAGAGCACTTGAGAGAGCATGAGGGAGTGAGAGCACTTGAGAGAGCATGAGGGAGGGAGAGCACTTGACAGGGCATAAGGGAGTGAGAGCACTTGAGAGAGCATAAGGGAGTGAGAGCACTTGAGAGAGCATAAGGGAGTGAGAGCACTTGAGAGAGCATGAGGGAGTGAGAGCACTTGAGAGAGCATAAGGGAGTGAGAGCACTTGAGAGAGCATAAGGGAGTGAGAGCACTTGAGAGAGCATGAGGGAGTGAGAGCACTTGAGAGAGCATGAGGGAGGGAGAGCACTTGACAGAGCATGAGGGAGAGAGAGCACTTGAGAGAGCATGAGGGAGTGAGAGCACTTGAGAGAGCATGAGGGAGGGAGAGCACTTGAGAGAGCATGAGGGAGGGAGAGCACTTGACAGAGCATGAGGGAGAGAGAGCACTTGAGAGAGCATGAGGGAGTGAGAGCACTTGAGAGAGCATGAGGGAGGGAGAGCACTTGAGAGAGCATGAGGGAGTGAGAGCACTTGAGAGAGCATGAGGGAGGGAGAGCACTTGAGAGAGCATGAGGGAGTGAGAGCACTTGAGAGAGCATGAGGGAGTGAGAGCACTTGAGAGAGCATGAGGGAGTGAGAGCACTTGAGAGAGCATGAGGGAGGGAGAGCACTTGAGAGAGCATGAGGGAGGGAGAGCACTTGAGAGAGCATGGGGGAGTGAGAGCACTTGAGAGAGCATGAGGGAGTGAGAGCACTTGAGAGAGCATGGGGGAGTGAGAGCACTTGAGAGAGCATGGGGGAGTGAGAGCACTTGAGAGAGCATGAGGGAGGGAGAGCACTTGAGAGAGCATGAGGGAGTGAGAGCACTTGAGAGAGCATGAGGGAGTGAGAGCACTTGAGAGAGCATGAGGGAGTGAGAGCACTTGAGAGAGCATGAGGGAGGGAGAGCACTTGAGAGAGCATGAGGGAGTGAGCACTTGAGAGAGCATGGGGGAGTGAGAGCACTTGAGAGAGCATGAGGGAGTGAGCACTTGAGAGAGCATGAGGGAGTGAGAGCACTTGACAGAGCATGAGGGAGAGAGAGCACTTGAGAGAGCATGAGGAGTGAGAGCACTTGAGAGAGCATGAGGAGCACTTGAGGGAGCATGAGGAGCACTTGAGAGAGCAGAGAGGAGGGAGGGAGAGCACTTGAGAGAGCATGAGGGAGGGAGAGCACTTGAGAGAGAGCATGAGGAGGGGGGAGAGCACTTGAGAGAGCATGAGAGGCGAGGAGGGAGAGCACTTGAGAGAGCACTTGAGAGAGAGAGAGAGCACTTGAGAGGCATGAGGAGTGAGGGAGAGACATGAGAGCACTTGAGAGAGCATGAGGGAGTGAGAGCACTTGAGAGAGCATGAGGGAGGGAGAGCACTTGAGAGAGCATGAGGGAGGGAGAGCACTTGAGAGAGCATGAGGGAGAGAGAGCACTTGAGAGAGCATGAGGGAGTGAGCACTTGAGAGAGCATGAGGGAGTGTGGGAGTATGTGGAGGGAGCATGAGGGAGCGCATTTCTTTACTGTTTGATTTAAAGAGACACACACTCACACACAGACACACACACACGCTCACTCACACACACACACGCTCACTCACACACACACTCAGACACACACGCTCACTCACACACACTCACTCACACACACTCACACACACAGGGGTGACCCGACATTAGGCCTACACAGGGGGTTCTCGGGTCCTGTGCAGGTGCTCGCTCCTGAAAAGGTTGATTACTAATTTCCCTGAGGTGAAAAAGCAGATGTGAGAGACACACACTCACACACACACGTACACACACACGTACACACACACACACTTACAAACACACCCACGTACAAACACACCCACACACACACACGCAGGTCTAAGTGAGTTAGAGAGGACGGAGGTGATGTCCTGGCAGAGTGCCGACATGTGTAACCATTTAAATGTTAAACGCCGAGGATCAAATGTTACAAAGATCCACCTCTGAGGGACTCGAAGCGGTTACTCTGAGCTCACGGTTATTCTGAGATCACGGTTACTCTGAGCTCACGGTAACTCTGAGCTAACGGTTACTCTGAGATCACGGTTACTCCGAGATCACGGTTACTCTGAGATCACGGTTACTCTGAGATCACGGTTACTCTGAGATCACGGTAACTCTAAGCTAACGGTTACTCGGAGCTCACGGTTACTCCGAGATCACGGTTACTCTGAGCTCACGGTTACTCTGAGATCACGGTTACTCTGAGATCACGGTTACTCTGAGATCACGGTTACTCTGAGCTCACGGTTACTCTGAGATCACGGTTACTCGGAGCTCACGGTTACTCTGAGATCACGGTTACTCTGAGATCACGGTAACTCTGAGCTAACGGTTACTCAGAGCTCACGGTTACTCTGAGATCACGGTTACTCGGAGCTCACGGTTACTCTGACTCTGGTCTCTCTCTGGTTTCTCCCTCTGGCCTCTCCCTCTAGTCTCTCTCTAGTCTCTCTCTCGTCCCTCTCTGGTCTCTCTCGTCTCTCGTCGCATGGCGCCGTAAAGATGGCGCCGTGGCAAGAGCTCTGGTGTGTGTCGTCTTCTCTGTCTGGTGCACACCGGGGTAGTCTTGCACAGTTTTTCCAATGTGGTTTTACTGCAAATGGCAAATAAATGAATCTGATCTCTCTCGTCTCTCTCTCGTCTCTCTCTCGTCTCTCTCTCGTCTCTCTCTCGTCTCTCTCTCGTCTCTCTCCCGTCTCTCTCTCGTCTCTCTCTCGTCTCTCTCTGGTCTCTCTCTGGTCTCTCTCTCGTCTCTCTCTCTGGTCTCTCTCTCTGGTCTCTCTCCCTGGCCTCTCCCTGGTCTCTCTCCGGTCTCTCCCTGGTCTCTCTCTCTAGTCTCTCTCTGGTCTCTCTCTGGTCTCTCTCTGGTCTCTCTCTGGTCTCCCTCTGGTCTCCCTCTCGTCTCCCTCTGGTCTCCCTCTGGTTCATCTCATTTACCTCTAACCAAAGCTAACAGCGCTAACAGAGCTAACAGTTTACACAGTCTTTCCGTGTCGGGGGAGACTCTCAAACATCATTTACAACATCATTTCAGCATCAGTAACAAAATGGCGTCTGAAGATTGATGGTCCGCTCGCTGCTTAATATGCGTGATTGGAATCATACACAAACGTCGTTGTTGTTGGAGAGACACGGCTCAGGATTTACTGCGTCGACATTAATTTCAATAAAACTCCTATTGACAGAAGCAGCTCCCAGTCTCTGCTGCAGGAGCTGTTTTTTACTTTTTTTGTTGCACCGGCGCAGACTGAAATGTTGGATTTATGAAGCAAAAACATGGTGTGATTGGAAAATACAGAATTTACTCTCGGATTAAAGTCGCAGAGAAATATAGGTTTGTTTGTGTGGGCTCTGGATATTGCCGTCTTATAGAAGTTACACACATTACCGGGAACTCACCGCGATCTCAGCGATTGGGGACGAAACAGAAGAACAATGAACATTTCTCCAGAAGTTAGAGATCTACAAATAAGAGATTAGCTTTAGCTTTCTCACAGCGAGGACGACTACAGCGTTATTAGACACAATCAGAACTAACTATGTGTCTATCTGTCTGTCTGTGTATCTATCATAGACTGTATATATTAACGGACAGAGTGACGCCTATCTCCGCCGTTCTAACTAATGGGCCAAAAAATGTGCTCTACTGGAGCTATCCAAAATGGCTGCGAGTGGTCCCGCTCATAAGAAAATTGTGAAAAAACGCATCTGTGCATGCGTCAGCCGGCGCAGCTCCATTCATTTGAACGAGAGACTTCAAACATTCACCGCGACTAAACTAGACTGGACCAAAAAAATCCACCCCCTCAGCATTGACACACATGTGGAACGGAGCTTTGGCCAAGAGACAACTTTTGGTCCATCCTGTAAAGACGTTTTCGGGAGGTCTGCCAATGCTATATGTTAGCATTGGCTAATTCCTCTTCTGGGTCCACCCCCATCGGCCCAGGGTGGTACTGCAGCATGTCAGTGCACGTCATTTTGGCCACTTTTGAGCTGGGACCCGCCCCCACTGGTATCTATCTACAGTATCTATCTATGTGTCTAACTATCTATCTATGGATGGATCTCTCTCTCTCTCTCTCTACATACAGTATCTACAGTACCTACTGTTCTATAACTTGTGATGCAACTATGGAATTTCCCCACTTTGGGACCAACAAAGATTCTCTTCATCTTAATTTACTTTCATTTTTAAACCAAGAGGCCTGTGAGTAAATATTTGTCTGAAAAAACCCAAATGAGTCAAAAAAGCAAATTATTCTTAAATTTAAGGAAATGTCTAGATTGAACTAAAACTAACATATTCTCCAGAAAAACCATTGAGACGAGTCCATAAACTGCAAAAGATTGAATCCATTTCAACAGCTAAGATTAGAAAGTAAGATCTCACCGAGCCAAACAAGAAAAATGGAACAAAAACGTCCGCTTTTTAGACCAAAAGTATTGCACCATGTTGTAGTGCAATACTTTTGGTCTAATACTTTGCAATACTTTGATATAAAATGCCGTCTAAATGCAGCGAGAGCAGACGATAAAACCCAAAGTCCTTGATTCTCCGTTTTTAGACATTTCCAGAGTTTGTTTTGAAGCATCGTCGACTTAAAGACTCACTTCACACGAGAGGTTGTTCTTTGCTCTGACCTTGTCTTCTGGCTTCCTCTTCGTACGTAAACACCAAAATAACGCCTTTTTAACGAGTCGATCCGGTGATGATTTTGCCCGAAATAATAATCCAGGTTTTGTGAAGGTTGAAACAAAACTGAAACATGGAATTTCTTCTGCATAAAAACACCATCAAATGTTTTCTGGTGTTTCTCTAAATTATAAAAAGGGAAAAAACAGTGTCTGCTTTCACCAAAAATACCAAAATGTCTTAATTTTTTCCTGTATTTTTGACGCTAAATAAACATTACTTACTTATTAATACTAAATAAATAAACATTACTTACTTATTAATACTATATAAATAAACGTTACTTATTAATACTATATAAATAAGCATTACTTATTAATACTATATAAATAAGCATTACTTATTAATACTATATAAATAAGCATTACTTACTTAATACTATATAAATAAGCATTACTTATTAATACTATATAAATAAGCATTACTTATTAATACTATATAAATAAGCATTATTTATTAATACTATATAAATAAGCATTATTTATTAATACTATATAAATAAGCATTACTTATTAATACTATATAAATAAGCATTACTTACTTAATACTATATAAATAAGCATTACTTATTAATACTATATAAATAAGCATTACTTATTAATACTATATAAATAAGCATTATTTATTAATACTATATAAATAAGCATGACTTACTTAATACTATATAAATAAGCATTACTTACTTATTAATACTATATAAATAAGCATTACTTACTTATTAATACTATATAAATAAGCATTACGTACTTATTAATACTATATAAATAAGCATTACTTACTTATTAATACTATATAAATAAGCATTACTTACTTATTAATACTATATAAATAAGCATTACTTACTTATTAATACTATATAAATAAGCATTACTTACTTATTAATACTATATAAATAAGCATTACTTACTTATTAATACTATATAAATAAGCATTACTTACTTATTAATACTATATAAATAAGCATTACTTACTTATTAATACTATATAAATAAGCATTACTTACTGGTGTTGGTGAAGTTTTGTTAAACCATTGCTGTTAAAATAAATTTATCACAAGGAGTTTCAAAGCTGCACATTCACACTGAAGGGTTGGGCGTAGGTTTGGCTAGCATACATTAAGCTAACAATCTTAAAGCTAACGTCCGCAGCTTCTTCTCTTTGTCATAAAACGAGTTAATGTCGTTCCTTAATCCTCTCGTGTGAAATACTTTTGTCTACAGCACAAATGTGAAATCGTTCATGGAGAAAATAGAAGCTGATTATGCAAGAATTTAGCGGACGTTTGAGTTTCTTTTAATTGATTAGAGAAATTAATGGGGTCAATCATTTTGGTTCTAATTGAAACATTAAAAGTAAATTCTCTCCAACGTCGATGCTGGAATTTCACATTTAGACACAATTCATTAGACTCTGATGATACAGTGCAGGGCTTTGGTTTCTTCTGTTCCCTTCAAGCTGCGGCGTTAGCATTATTCTCGTTAGCATTTCTATCGTTAGCATTTCTATCGTTAGCGTCCCAGTTAAAGAGATCGGATCAATCGATGTCTTTCAACTAATCAACGATTGAAGAAACGGTTTTTCTGATCAGACTCAGCGGAAAAATGGGACAATTATAGCTTGTTATTGTTCGCTAATTATCCGGTTTAAAGGGGACGTAATGTGGGAAAGGTACGTCACTTTATTACTATGTCTCTGGCCAAAGTAAATCCTTGTCAGACAGACTCTTCTCTGATTGGCCGAATCGAAGGCCGTGTTTCTCACTAGATTCAATACAGATATATTAATATTGAATCATTCCTAATAATAATAACTTTTGTTCAGCACTTTTCAGGACATGACGCTTCACATGTCATTTTTTCGAAAAATCCAAACCCAGTATCGATAAACTACGACTGTAGCCACAGCTGCCCTGGGGCACACTGACAGAAACCAGGCAACAAGTCTGTGCCATCGGCCCCTCCCACCACCACTCGCTCTTGACTTGATATAAAAAAATAAGTTTAGATTTAAGATTATAAATGTTTCCTGCTGGAATGAAGTGGTCACTCTGCTACGGTCTTGTTTTCTCCCCTCTCTCTCTCTCCCTCTCCCTCCTCTCTCCCTCCCTCCTCTCTCTCTTTCCCTCTCTCCCCCCTCTCTCCCTCTCCCCCCTCTTTCCCCCTCTCTCGCTCTACCTCCCCCCTCTCTCTCTCTCCCCCCCCTCTCTCTCCCTCTCCCTCTCCCTCCCCCCTCTCTCTCTCTCCCTCTCCCCTCTCTCTCTCTCCCCCCCCCCTCTCTCCCTCTCCCTCCCCCCTCTCTCTCTCTCTCTCTCCCTCCCCCTCTCCCTCCCCCTCTCTCTCTCTCCCTCCCCCTCTCTCCCCCTCTCTCTCTCTCCCTCCCCCTCTCTCTCCCCCTCTCTCTCCCTCCCTCCCCCTCCCTCCCCCTCTCCCTCCCCCCTCTCTCTCTCCCTCCCCCTCTCTCTCCCTCCCTCTTCCCCCATCTCCCTCCCCCCTCTCTCTCCCTCCCCCTCTCCCCCCCCCCTCTCTCTCTCTCTCCCTCCCCCTCTCTCTCCCTCCGAAGGCGCTGCTCCCATATCATTACCTTCGATGTGTTACATCAGAGTCGCTTGGTCAGGCTTTGAAACAGTCAATACTCCACAATTTAGAAAATCAGCCAAGTTTGCAGAAATAAAGAGGCAATATCGGAAATAAAGATGGATATATAATACCACGCCAACCTCTCTCTCTCCCCTCTCTCCCCCTCTCCCCTCTCTCCCCCCCCCCCCCCTCTCCCCCCAGTCCGCACTCACTGAATCATGTGACGTCCGGAAACAGAAAAAGCGAAGAGCTCAAAGAGGCAGAGGGAGATTTCTGACAGGTGTTGGCATAGCGGCGTTAGCAAAGCAGTGTTAGCGAAGGTGGCGTTAGCGAAGGCGGCTACACACGCGCATGAACGTGCACAGACCGCGACCCGGCTTCGAACCAATGACCCTCCCACGTCTCGAGCTGCTTTATTTCCATCAATGAAAATCTAATTGCTTGAAAGCGATCGATGGAAACTAAATTGTGTTCTGAGCGGCGCCAGAGGAAGTTCAGAGCGAGCTGCAGCTGGAGCCGTTTTAATGTTTTTGCATCGTTAAAATGTGGGAAAATTCAAGTTGTCTCTTTGTTTTGTACTTTAAACATGTTACAGCATCATTCCCTCGTCCACAACAGTTGGTTAGCACAGGTGTCTATAGTCCCCTATAGAACAGACAGTACCTCAGTCCCTATAGTCCCCTATAGAACAGACAGTACCTCAGTCCCTATAGTCCCCTATAGAACAGACAGTACCTCAGTCCCTATAGTCCCCTATAGAACAGACAGTACCTCACTCCCTATAGTTCCCTATAGAACAGACAGTACCTCAGTCCCTATAGTCCCCTATAGAACAGACAGTAACTCAGTCCCTATAGTCCCCTATAGAACAGACAGTAACTCAGTCCCTATAGTCCCCTATAGAACAGACAGTACCTCAGTCCCTATAGTCCCCTATAGAACAGACAGTACCTCAGTCCCTATAGTCCCCTATAGAACAGACAGTACCTCACTCCCTATAGTTCCCTATAGAACAGACAGTACCTCAGTCCCTATAGTCCCCTATAGAACAGACAGTACCTCAGTCCCTATAGTCCCTTATAGAACAGACAGTACCTCAGTCCCTATAGTCCCCTATAGAACAGACAGTACCTCAGTCCCTATAGTTCCCTATAGAACAGACAGTACCTAAGTCCCTATAGTCCCCTATAGAACAGACAGTACCTCAGTCCCTATAGTCCCTTATAGAACAGACAGTACCTCAGTCCCTATAGTCCCCTATAGAACAGACAGTACCTTAGTCCCTATAGTCCCCTATAGAACAGACAGTACCTCAGTCCCTATAGTCCCCTATAGAACAGACAGTACCTCAGTCCCTATAGTCCCCTATAGAACAGACAGTACCTCAGTCCCTATAGTCCCCTATAGAACAGACAGTACCTCAGTCCCTATAGTCCCCTATAGAACAGACAGTACCTCAGTCCCTATAGTCCCCTATAGAACAGACAGTACCTCAGTCCCTATAGTCCCCTATAGAACAGACAGTACCTCAGTCCCTATAGTCCCCTATAGAACAGACAGTACCTCAGTCCCTATAGTCCCCTATAGAACAGACAGTACCTCAGTCCCTATAGTCCCCTATAGAACAGACAGTACCTCAGTCCCTATAGTCCCCTATAGAACAGACAGTACCTCAGTCCCTATAGTCCCCTATAGAACAGACAGTACCTCAGTCCCTATAGTCCCCTATAGAACAGACAGTACCTCAGTCCCTATAGTCCCCTATAGAACAGACAGTACCTCAGTCCCTATAGTCCCCTATAGAACAGACAGTACCTCAGTCCCTATAGTCCCCTATAGAACAGACAGTACCTCAGTCCCTATAGTCCCCTATAGAACAGACAGTACCTCAGTCCCTATAGTCCCCTATAGAACAGACAGTACCTCAGTCCCTATAGTCCCCTATAGAACAGACAGTACCTCAGTCCCTATAGTCCCCTATAGAACAGACAGTACCTCAGTCCCTATAGTCCCCTATAGAACAGACAGTACCTCAGTCCCTATAGTCCCCTATAGAAACAGACAGTACCTCAGTCCCTATAGTCCCCTATAGAACAGACAGTACCTCAGTCCCTATAGTCCCCTATAGAACAGACAGTACCTCAGTCCCTATAGTCCCCTATAGAACAGACAGTACCTCAGTCCCTATAGTCCCTTATAGAACAGACAGTACCTCAGTCCCTATAGTCCCCTATAGAACAGACAGTACCTCAGTCCCTATAGTTCCCTATAGAACAGACAGTACCTAAGTCCCTATAGTCCCCTATAGAACAGACAGTACCTCAGTCCCTATAGTCCCTTATAGAACAGACAGTACCTCAGTCCCTATAGTCCCCTATAGAACAGACAGTACCTCAGTCCCTATAGTCCCCTATAGAACAGACAGTACCTCAGTCCCTATAGTCCCCTATAGAACAGACAGTACCTCAGTCCCTATAGTCCCCTATAGAACAGACAGTACCTCAGTCCCTATAGTCCCCTATAGAACAGACAGTACCTCAGTCCCCTATAGTCCCCTATAGAACAGACAGTACCTCAGTCCCTATAGTCCCCTATAGAACAGACAGTACCTCAGTCCCTATAGTCCCCTATAGAACAGACAGTACCTCAGTCCCTATAGTCCCCTATAGAACAGACAGTAACTCAGTCCCTATAGTCCCCTATAGAACAGACAGTACCTCAGTCCCTATAGTCCCCTATAGAACAGACAGTACCTCAGTCCCTATAGTCCCCTATAGAACAGACAGTACCTCAGTCCCTATAGTCCCCTATAGAACAGACAGTACCTCAGTCCCTATAGTCCCTTATAGAACAGACAGTACCTCAGTCCCTATAGTCCCCTATAGAACAGACAGTACCTCAGTCCCTATAGTTCCCTATAGAACAGACAGTACCTAAGT
>OZ035840.1:2505821-2518321 GCA_964034765.1 Knipowitschia caucasica | reverse complement strand
CCCTCCACCTCTCTCCCTCTCCCCCTCTCTCTCCATCTCTCTCTCCATCTTACTCCCTCTCTCTCTCCATCTCCCTCTCTCATCTCTCTCCATTTCTCTCCGCTCTCTCTCTCCTCCCTCTCCTCTCTCTCCTCCCTCTCCTCTCTCTCTCTCTTGCTCTTGTGATGCTAGCTGTAAACATAGGGATGCTACATGCTAACCTGTCCTGTGTGATGCTAGCTGTAAACATAGGGATGCTACATGCTAACCTGTCCTGTGTGATGCTAGCTGTGAGATTCCCTCCTGTATTCCACCCTCCCTCTGACTCTGACAGGCCCCAAGACGAATCCTCGGTGCGATAAACAGGGGGTCGGCGTGTCACCGGAACACCTCAGCGACCGCCACCGGGTAATTACTCTTCCCGCGCGGGTGCAACTCAAATTTTTGAACCTTTTCTTTCTCCAATCAGAGTTGATGGATTGAGTGGAGGCGGCCGATCATCTGGCTCTGAGCAGGCGCACCCGGTGTAGTAGACCTGTGTTGATTAATGGCATCCGCCGCCAGTCACCAAAACCGGAAATTAAGTATTTCTGTTTAAACGTAACATTTTTCTCCTTTGGCGTCGCGGAGAAAGGCATTTGTCAAGATCGGCGGACGGCGGCTTTGGTGGAAGGTGGATTTCCTCTGGGAGCGAGCGGGATCTACGCCTCGCTTTTTTGCATTAAAGCCGTGGTTTTACATCCAGGATCGGCGCCTCACCCCTGCTCTCGGCGCGCACTTTGAATATCGATTTTCTCACCTTGGAAAGCTGGCGCCGCCCCCGTCGTTTAGGCATTCAGGGCGGCCGCGGCTCGCAGTTTAATGCCAAAGAACTGGGAGAAAGCGTTTAAAAAGTTGAGCCGTGACATCTGCTCCAGCGCGGTCACTGTAACACACTTTAAAAGTTCTCAAACTGTTTTAATTTATGTTGGTTATAAAGTGGAATGAACCAGAGGGATGGGGCTGGAGGCTTGGGCTTTCTGTGTGGAGTTTGCATGTTCTCCCTGTGCCCTGGGTAGGTTTCCTCCGTTTGCTCTGGTTTCCTCCAGGTGCTCCGGTTTCCCCACCACCAGACCCTCTCTGCCACCTCTCTCTCTTTGGTGCCAGGACTAACTTCAGTGGGACTTTACTGTTGTTACTTCATTGTTATTGACCATTCTTTACCTGAGAGAGAGGTGTAGGGTCGGAGAGTTTTGTTATACACACTTTAAAGTTGTCATAAAAACACGTTTTAATTGTCTGCTACAAAGTGAGCACATGGTTAGGGTTCACAGAGAGAAGGTCCTGGGTTCCATTTCACCTCCAGGCCTGTCTGTGTTAAGTTTGCATGTTCTCCCTGTGCCTGCGTAGGTTTCCTCCAGGTGCTACGGTTTCCCCGACCACTAAAAACAAGTACATAGAGTTGAATTGGATTAGAGTAAGTTAAATAAAAAAGGTACAGCCAGAGTTTGTGTCCTTCCCCTCCTCTTTCCAGGGAAGATAGAGAAATTGCCAACTCATTAGTCCCAACTATCTTTTTAGTGCCTATGTGTCCACTGTGCACTTTGCATTGTGGGCGAAAACGTATTTCCAAAGCGATTTCATTAAGAATTAAACATTAGAAGCAACATATCCCTTTGTTCTGGGCGCCAGGGCTCGATACTATGTTTACTTTAGTTAATTACCATGTCCTTTGCCTCCGCCTCGCAATCGCTTTCTTATCGGCTCGGAACATTTTGGGGCTGAGATTTTTTGTTTTTTGGAGGAGGCTCTTTGCTCTGCTACATCCGGACGTTTCCCGCTAGATAAGAATAACAAGAAAAGGCCAGGGAAGACCGTGGTTAGGCTGGGGGGCAGGGGGAGTTAGCGCTAGCCCACCTTCTGGATCAATTATAATGTAATTACAATGGCAGACAGAAATACAGCAGCTCTGTCCACCGCAAGACGGATAGATAAGACCTGAGGCACGGCCGGACACCACACGTCTCAAAGCTGTCGATAGATGACTCTTTTGGGGCCGTTTCTTCCTCTTTGATTAGTGTGGAACTGATATGTCTGGGAACGGCGGCGGTTCGTCCAGGGTTTGGCCGGAGGGGACAGGGTGAAGGAGTTTTTTTTGGGATATTTACGTATGAGGGAGGAGAGAGGGAGGGCCGCGGGGCTGATCAGGCGCTAATGAGAATGTCTTATGTTAATAATAGTTTGTCGATCGCAGTCGGCAGCAAATAAAGAGCAGCCTCAAGACTTCAGGGCGGATGGGGAGGGATGGAAGACACAGAGGAGTCAAAGTATTGTTAGTTAGTTAAAGGTAAATAGTTGATTTTGAGAAGTATTAGTAGCTACTCTCATGTTAATATCAGGAACTGCTAGCCACGTAGCATGCTAATTAGACATTAGAGACGCACACATCACAGACTCTAAGATCATACACAATGTCATTAAAATAAGATATTGAGATGGTGAAATAGAACAAACTCTGGAGCTATAATTGCACCTGATACAGGAGGATTTACAGATGTGTTTATTGTACTTTAGCAGATTAGTACCAGATGGATAATAATGCAGTAATAATAATCTCACACTCAGACATGTTTTGTTAAAGCCCGAAATCACAACAGCCGTGAGATGTTAGATTAGTGTAAGGTAATGTTAGCTTGAATTGTATGTTTTTATTTTAACCTGAGTTCATTCTCCGATAATGCGTTTAGTCTCAGTTCAAAAACATTTCTGTATCTTTTTTAACATTCAGCCACATTTTTGACTTGTGTTTCAACACTTTTTTTGCAGTGTGGGGATGTCTCTCTCTGTTTTTACTTCATAAATCTTACAACACCGTGAAATAAACATGAAATGCCAGTGCAGCTTTTCTCAAGATCAAGTTATGGGAAAAAACGCGATTTTTTTGGGTAGTTTTTTCAGTCGACCAAACTCCTACAGCTGCAAACTTTCCTCTCTCCATCTCTCTCAGCTCACAAACATATCCCGCCTTTTTAAATCATCCATCGCCGCCGTACGACTTGTTGACTTTCATATTTGCATTCAAAACATTTACAACAGCCACAACTAATAACACGTGAAGTTTTCTTCTGGGTTCCCGTCGCCTCCAGTCAAAACATTAGCATTTTAACCCATGGAAACCCCAAATCTCACTGTGTATTAGTGAATATTTATCCATGGGAAGCCTCCGCAACGTCTCCTCTGGTTAAAGTCGGTCTAAAAAAGGTCTTATGTGCTACTTTTCCGACTTGAATACATCATTGTCAGGTTAATTGTGATCCATTTGTTTACGGCGAGCCATAAACACGCTGCTGCATTACTGCCACTGGGCCCAAAAGTTAATGCCTCAATGTTGTTTACCAAGTTCTGCGAGTCATTGGACGAGTATTTATAAAAAGTGACAGGCGATCGGGGCAGGAATGCTGACGGAAAGTTCCACGGCTGTAATTGTGAAGGCGATATTGAGAAGTGGCTAAAACTCAGTTGGTTTTTTGTTAAAAGTGCAGAGAAATGGGTTTTGCACAGAGCTTGGATTCGTTTGGAAATATAGCAAGTTCTTCACACACAAAAAATGGTTTTCGGACTTAAATCCATTTCTGGTGATCTAGCTCTAACATGGCACGGTCTAATTCAAGTCACAACAAATGTAAATGGATTGGAGGCAATACGTTTGGTCCAGTAATTTAGAGTCAATACTTTTGGTCTAGTAATTTAGAGGCAATACTTTTGGTCTAGTAATTCAGACGCAATACTTTTGGTTTAGTAATTTACAGGCAATACTTTTGGTCCAGTAATTTAGAGGCAATACTTTCGGTCTAGTAATTCAGACGCAATACTTTTGGTCTAGTAATTTAGAAGCAATACTTTTGGTTTAGTAATTTACAGGCAATACTTTTGGTCCAGTAATTTAGAGGCAATACTTTCGGTCTAGTAATTTAGACGCAATACTTTTGGTCTAGTAATTTACGGGCAATACTTTTGGTTTAGTAATTTAGAGGCAATACTTTTGGTCTAGTAATTTAGAGGCAATACTTTTGGTCTAGTAATTTAGACGCAATACTATTGGTCTAGTAATTTACGGGCAATACTTTTGGTTTAGTAATTTAGAGGCAATACTTTTGGTCTAGTAATTTAGAGGCAATACTTTTGGTCTAGTAATTTAGACGCAATACTATTGGTCTAGTAATTTACGGGCAATACTTTTGGTTTAGTAATTTAGAGGCAATACTTTTGGTCTAGTAATTTATAGACAATACTTTTGGTCCAGTAATTTAGAGGCAATACTTTTGGTCCAGTAATTTAGAGGCAATACTTTCGGTCTAGTAATTCAGACGCAATACTTTTGGTCTAGTAATTTAGAAGCAATACTTTTGGTTTAGTAATTTACAGGCAATACTTTTGGTCCAGTAATTTAGAGGCAATACTTTCGGTCTAGTAATTTAGACGCAATACTTTTGGTCTAGTAATTTACGGGCAATACTTTTGGTTTAGTAATTTAGAGGCAATACTTTTGGTCTAGTAATTTAGAGGCAATACTTTTGGTCTAGTAATTTAGACGCAATACTTTTGGTCTAGTAATTTACGGGCAATACTTTTGGTTTAGTAATTTAGAGGCAATACTTTTGGTCTAGTAATTTATAGACAATACTTTTGGTCCAGTAATTTAGAGGCAATACTTTCGGTCTAGTAATTTAGACGCAATACTTTTGGTCTAGTAATTTAGAGGCAATACTTTCGGTCTAGTAATTTAGAAGCAATACTTTTGGTCTAGTAATTTACGGGCAATACTTTTGGTCCAGTAATTTAGAGGCTATACTTTCGGTCTAGTAATTTAGACGCAATACTTTTGGTCTAGTAATTTAGAGGCAATAGTTTCGGTCTAGTAATTTAGACGCAATACTTTTGGTCTAGTAATTTAGAGGCAATACATTTGGTTTAACAAGAGACATATAATTAAAAATAGCTTCTTGCTGGTTTAAACATGTTACAACGTTGTTCCATGAAGTCGTTTTTAGCTCCTCCCATGCTAATATCAGGAACTTCTAGCCCCTAGCCACTTCTCGTACGGTATTATTTATTATTATTAAAAGCCCTGGCCCTATGCTACTACCAGAGGGAGCTACAGTAGCATAGGGGAATTTTCCAAAAAGCCATTTATTAGCTCTTTTTTATTTTTTAAGTCAGAATGTTATAGTATTACGGGACTGAAACATTTAGATACAGATTAAGGTTGTTTGCCATTTGCAGTAAAACCACATTGGAATAGTGAGCCATCAGACTAGTGAAGCAAGTTACAAGTTCCTAATATTAGCATGGACAGAGCTAAAAACAACACCAGGTCTGTTTTGGGTGAGGGATAACGTCGTAAAACATGGTGAAATGATCAAAAAAACAGATTCTGTGTTTTAAATGTCGAGTTTAATGGAACAAAATGAACAGAATCCAAGGGTAATGTGTGTGTCCTGTGAGAGTCGTAAAACAGCTGAATATATTTGAAATTAAAATTAGAATTCTTTGGGTTTTCTCGCCCAAATCTGTGCCTCGCGGTGGGAGAGATTCTACAAAAACAAGCCGGTGGTCGGATCGCCGTCGCTGTGGTGAAAACTAGGACAAAACACTAATGAGCCGCTGCCGTCTCAAAGCCAAAGCAAGAATTCTTTCACCACAACTTTCCAGAATCCTTTTTTCCACCGATTTCTGAAGGAAATAAACACCGGGATTTGGGGATTATAATGAGGTCTCCCCTTTAGAGACAGAAAAAAGTGTGATTATAAAAACACATTTGAGGCGTAAAAATAACCAGGACATTTGCTTCTTACAGTTGGAAGTTAGTGCGATGATGCTAAAGCTAAATGTTGTTAGCCTGTTGTGTTGCTAACATGTGTCAATGGCTAAGAATGTATAAAATATAGTATGAACTGACACGCTGCTGCAGCTGCACTGACACGCTGCTGCAGCTGAGACCGCGTCGAGCCCCAGCCCTTGTTTTTACAGTATTTACACTTGCAGAACTAGAACCCGTCAAATGGACTGCTCTAGTGTCGTGTCTGTAAAACCAAACGTCTGAACTTTCTGATCCCAGCTGCAGTTTCTCTCCTGTTTCTGCAGAGAGTCAGCGTGAGTCTGACATGTTATTATTCTGTGTCCTCCCTGGTCTCTCTCTCTCTCTCTGCTCTGCACTCTCTCCCTGGTCTCTCTCCCTGGTCTCTCTCTGCTCTGCTCTCCCTCTCTGGTCTCTCTCCCTGGTCTCTCTCCCTGGTCTCTCTCCCTGGTCTCTCTCCCTGGTCTCTCTCTGCTCTGCTCTCCCTCTCTGGTCTCGCTCCCTGGTCTCTCTCCCTGGTCTCTCTCTGCTCTGCTCTCCCTCTCTGGTCTCTCTCTGGTCTCTCTCCCTGGTCTCTCTCCCTGGTCTCTCTCTGCTCTGCTCTCCCTCTCTGGTCTCGCTCCCTGGTCTCTCTCCCTGGTCTCTCTCTGCTCTGCTCTCCCTCTCTGGTCTCGCTCCCTGGTCTCTCTCTGCTCTGCTCTCCCTCTCTGCTCTCTCTCCCTGGTCTCTCTCTGCTCTGCTCTCTCTCCCTGGTCTCTCTCTGCTCTGCTCTCCCTCTCTGGTCTCTCTCCCTGGTCTCTCTCCCTGGTCTCTCTCCCTGGTCTCTCTCTGCTCTGCTCTCCCTCTCTGGTCTCTCTCCCTGGTCTCTCTCTGCTCTGCTCTCCCTCTCTGGTCTCTCTCCCTGGTCTCTCTCCCTGGTCTCTCTCCCTGGTCTCTCTCTCTGGTCTCTCTCCCTGGTCTCTCTCTGCTCTGCTCTCCCTCTCCGGTCTCTCTCCCTGGTCTCTCTCTGCTCTGCTCTCCCTCTCTGGTCTCTCTCCCTGGTCTCTCTCCCTGGTCTCTCTCCCTGGTCTCTCTGCTCTGCTCTCTCTCTCTCTGGTCTCCCTCTCTGGTCTCTCTCCCTGGTCTCTCTGCTCTGCTCTCTTTCTCTCTGGTCTCCCTCCCTGGTCTCTCTCCCTGGTCTCTCTGCTCTGCTCTCTCTGCTCTGCTCTCTCTCCCTGGTCTCTCTCCCTGGTCTCTCTGCTCTGCTCTCTTTCTCTCTGGTCTCCCTCCCTGGTCTCTCTCCCTGGTCTCTCTGCTCTGCTCTCTCTGCTCTGCTCTCTCTCCCTGGTCTCTCTCCCTGGTCCTGGAGTGATACATGCCACAGATAACGGCTTCATTCCGACCTCAGCACTTTCCGCTCGCGTTGTCGGCTTCGTTCACGGCGTCAATGCATCAACCAGCGAGAGAAAAGGCCCTGATGGTTTCTGTGTTTGGGGGAGACGCTGAGTGGGTGAGGGAGGGTGAGGGTCAGGGGTGAGGCTTTGATTGAATGCCACACACTGTGAGGGGCGGCAGCTACAGCGGCTTTTTCCTGGAACATTGCAAAACATTTTCACTTCTGTGCGGAAAATAAACGGTGGAAAAGAGTTGGAACGATTCTCTGAGAAAACAGAGAGAGAGAGAAACCCTCGCGACGGGTCTGAGCTCTCTCTCCAATTGCAACTATCAATACAAGCTTGTATTTATATATCTATAGCAGGGTGTGAAACTTATTATGGTTGAGGCCGAATAAAAAAAGAAATGGCTGGTCTGGGGCCGAAAGAAAAAGTGGGTTTCATTTACAAAAAAATGTTGGAGAATGAAGGTATGTTTATAAATGACTTGTTTCACATTAGTTAGATTAGACATTCTTTTCTGATTAGAGTTAGTTCAGTTCCTGTGACTGAACCTAAACTGAACCAAAACTGAACCAAAACTCAACCAAATATTGAAGGTATAATTGAAGATTTTTTACGTCCGGGTGGATCATCAAGACTATTGGTCCTCCCAACTGTCAATCATTCTGGTGATTTGTGCTCGTCCAATAAGACTAGAGAGATTAGTTCAAAAAGTGGAGAGGGCGGTTCTTTGGGTAATCCTCCTTTTTATCTTTAAGAAGAAATGTAATTGAAGACAAAAAACATAACATAACAAAACTAACTTCTAATGACATGTTGGCTTCACATTTCTTATGGAATTAAATTCTATGGTTGTTTTCTTAGTAATAAATAACATGCCATTGTCGCCGAATACCATCAATGCTGCTATTTAATATAATTAAAAATTATCTCAGGGGCCTCTGGAAATGGTCTTGCGGGCCGGATCTGGCCCCCGGGCCTCGACTTTGACACCTTTCATCTATTGTATCATAAGCTACATTTAGTTTGTAAAACTGTATATTTGATGAAAGTAACTCTAAAGTACTGCAGTAGAGTAATGCAGTACAATATTGCAGTGACACATTTAACACATAACGTATTGCGTTTTTGACTGACCTTGCCTGATACTGGTCGTTACCATGGCAACGCACCCTTTTCGGTTAGCATTAGTAGTTAGCATTTCAACTGTTTTTGCTGCATTTCAAGTTATCTGAACAAGTTTAAGGATGTATTAAAAATGCGTAAAGCTAAAAAACTAGAAAAACAGACTCACATTTTTGAGATTATTTGATTTGGTTTGAATGGGAGACGTCTTGTTATTGTCTTTGTAAGTAACAGAGTCACAAACTAGGAATTTCGCTTTAGCTCAAGGTGCTAACAAGTCATAAAAGTCACACACACAATTCTTAACACACATTCTCCGACACAAGTACACACAAAATGACTTTCTCTGGGAGCATATTTTAGTCCCTGTGTTATTATTACAGCCCCAAAAATAACCCCATCTCTTGAACCTGCGTTTCCACTTTGTGAGAGTTCATGATCTCGATTATGAACTTCATGAATCCAGTTTAATAAAAAAGTCCACATCAAACGTCACAAACATCCGGGTGAATTTTTCTCTCACACTTTTGCCTGATTCGATCGTCCCGAAAACCCGCTCTCATCCATCACGCCGCGCTTTAAACCCAGTCCCTGTTAATTGCTTTGAGAATAATCAGGACTTTTCGGAGCGGCGAGACTTTCTCCGCCGCTACGCCTCATAAGACACACAATTAAAGCAAATAAATTTGGCTAAAAACGTGCAAATGAGCGAAGCTGCACCTCCCAGGACGCCAACGCCGCCGCCGTCGCATTTATAACTGCTGCTTTTACGACGAGAAGCGGCCTCTGCGCGCCGGGCGGCCATTAAACCACAGTCAGCGAATGGAAGTCTTTAATTCTAGTCAAATATTTATCAAAATTAGCATCGATTGGAAGCGGAGTCAAGCGTTCGAACGGTCTGCGGCGTGTTCAGAGGATCTCAGATGGACAGACTTTTTTATGACGCTTTTTTGTATGTTTTTAGTTTTTCTGTGAGTAGTTTTAACTTTAACTCACGTTCTGTGGCACCAGAGAGAACAGAGAGAGACCAGAGAGAGAGACCAGAGAGAGACCAGAGAGAGAGACCAGAGAGAGAGACCAGAGAGAGAGACCAGAGAGAGAGACCAGAGAGAGAGACCAGAGAGAGAGACCAGAGAGAGACCAGAGAGAGACCAGAGAGAGAGACCAGAGAGAGAGACCAGAGAGAGAGACCAGAGAGAGAGACCAGAGAGAGAGACCAGAGAGAGACCAGAGAGAGACCAGAGAGAGAGACCAGAGAGAGACCAGAGAGAGAGACCAGGGAGAGATCAGAGAGAGATCGGAGAGAGAGACCAGGGAGAGACCAGAAAGAGAGATGAGAGAGAGACCAGTGAGAAACCAGAGAGAGACCGAGAGACTGGACGGAGAGGCCAGAGAGAGAGACCAGAGAGAGAGACAGAGACAGAGACAGAGACAGAGACAGAGACAGAGACAGAGAGACAGAGAGACAGAGAGACAGAGAGACAGAGAGACAGAGACAGAGAGAGAGAGAGAGAGAGAGAGAGAGAGAGAGACCAGAGAGAGAGAGAGACCAGAGAGAGAGAGAGACCAGAGAGAGGCCACAGAGAAACTAGAGAGAAACCAGACAGTAAAGACAGGCTATTCGTCCTCCT
This sequence comes from Knipowitschia caucasica, assembly GCA_964034765.1. Classification (NCBI taxonomy): domain Eukaryota; kingdom Metazoa; phylum Chordata; class Actinopteri; order Gobiiformes; family Gobiidae; genus Knipowitschia; species Knipowitschia caucasica. The sequence goes on along the minus strand of OZ035840.1, from coordinate 2,508,374 downwards.
AACTGTCAATCATTCTGGTGATATCTACTTCAATGGAACAGATAAGTACAAAGTGTATAATAATGTCATAGAGCAAAAAGAACAGGAAGTTAATGTAAACACGATACTTGATTCTGCCTGAAAATGACAGAGAAGAAGAAAAGTCCCACCCCAATTACCCAATCAGCGACCGGAGATTTGTTCAAAAAGTGGAGAGGGTGGATTTTTAATAAAATTTGGGGAAATCCTCAATAAATATACCTTTAATAAATGTGGTGGAAAACTTCACAGTTTTAGAGGGAATTTCTCAGAATTTAATAAAATGTTCCCTCTCAACAACTTTACGTGTCTCAGTGTGTAAGAAAAAGGCGACTCAGGTTTTTGGGGCAAAAAGACTATTCTTCTACTTGTTCTCAGTTGGAATGGACCCTATGGACTTCTTTGGGGTCCGGAGTTTAGAACGAGGCCAGATCCAGCTCCATGGCCATAGAATAATGTATGCACAGGCTACAGGGCTGGCATTAAAGAGTTAGCATCTCATACCTCGCAATGATACGCAGCACTTTGCTAACTCGCGCCTCCCTCGTGCACTTATTCTCAAATTATTTCTTCTTTAATCTGACCGACGATCCCCTCTCCGCCCGCGGCTTTCGTTAGCAGCTACGGCCCCGATGCAGAATCCGACTGTCTCTGAGCTAATTAGCCACGAGCCAAGTCGCGAGAAGCGGCGTATTACTGCCGGAAGATTGCAGAGATACTTCACTTTGAAAAATGGGAAAGCGCTCAGGACTGAGGGCTTGATTACAGCGAACACCGGCTCCTTCTCCCCTCGTTTCAATTATGGCTGACTGGAGGCCCCGCGCTGCCACGGTCCTCAAATAAAACTCAAATAAGATAAAGGGGAAGTATCAGGCCACTGCATAGACACACACAGACATACGCACAGGAGCACACACACGCACACAAACACACAGGCGTACACACACACACACAGGAGCACACACACACACACACACACACACAGGAGCACACACACACACACACACACACACAGGAGCACACACACACACACACACACAGGCGTACACACACACACAGGAGCACACACACACACACACACACAGGTTCACAGACATACACACAGGCGTGCACGCACACACACACACACACAGAGACACACCGGCAAGATACAGTATATCAAAATAGGTTGGTCTTGATTTTGACTTCAGTTGGCGGGAAAAAGCTCAAGGGAAGTTTGACTGTTTTTGGGAGAAATTTATCAAATTATGATCCAGGGAGAAAGAGATCAGAGAGAGACCAGAGAGAGACCAGAGAGAGACCAGAGAGAGACCAGAAAGAGACCAGAAAGAGACCAGAGAGAGACCAGAGAGAGACCAGTGAGAGAGACCAGAGAGAGACCAGAGAGAGACGAGAGAGACCAGAGAGAAAGAGAGCAGCTTGAGAGCTGAGAGAGAGACCAGAGAAAGAGACCAGAACGAGACCAGAGAGAGAGACCAGAGAGAGAGACCAGAGAGAGCCCAGAGAGAGACCAGAGAGACCAGAGAGAGACCAGAGAGAGACCAGAGAGAGACCAGAGAGAGACCAGAGAGAGACCAGTGAGAGACCAGTGAGAGACCAGAGAGAGACCAGAGAGACCAGAGAGAGAGACCAGAGAGAGACCAGAGAGAGACCAGAGAGAGACCAGAGAGAGACCAGTGAGAGAGACCAGAGAGAGACGAGAGAGACCAGAGAGAGACCAGAGATAAAGAGAGCAGCTTGAGAGCTGAGAGAGAGACCAGAGAAAGAGACCAGAACGAGACCAGAGAGAGAGACCAGAGAGAGAGACCAGAGAGAGACCAGAGAGAGACCAGAGAGAGACCAGAGAGAGAGAGAGACCAGAACGAGACCAGAGAGAGAGAGAGACCAGAGAGAGAGAGACCAGAACGAGACCAGAGAGTGAGAGAGACCAGAGAGAGAGACCAGAACGAGACCAGAGAGTGAGAGAGACCAGAGAGAGACCAGAGAGAGAGACTACATAAGCATAAGGAGAATATGGATAACCTTCCTGCGGCTGAGAAAACCAAAGCGAGACTGTTGTTGTGAAGATCATTCCTCATGTGTAGAGTGCGAGGAGAAGGAGAGGATGGAGCTGTCAGAGGAGGACAGGAGGTTCTGAAGGGACGTGTTGATGGAGGAGCAGAGGACCGAGGTTTGAGGTAAACAGTGATGCAAGCGGCGGCGGAGCGCGGCGTACGGCGCTCACATCACGGAAAGAGAGAGCCATGTTTGAAGGTGAGCGATGCGTTTGGAGAGCGAGAGAAGCTTCAGGGAACTTTGGATTGAGACATGACAGCGAGAGAGCGGAGACTGAGCTGAGGAGGGGATTTTAGTATGTGTAGAGAGAGAGAGAGAGAGAGAGAGAGAGAGAGGCTAGAGAGAGAGAGCAGAGAGAGAGAGGCCAGAGAGAGAGAGGGAGAGAGAGAGAGAGAGACAAAGAGAGAGAGAGGCTAGAGAGAGAGAGCAGAGAGAGAGAGGGGAGAGAGAGAGAGGGAGAGAGAGAGAGACAAAGACAGA
>OZ035840.1:2488321-2503321 GCA_964034765.1 Knipowitschia caucasica | reverse complement strand
ACAACCTCAGTCAAAGACATAACAAATGACCCTCCTTTAAAACCACTGGGAATCGACCCACTATGGCCGTCGGGAGCGGGTCTTCGCACCAACACATGTGGCTCTAACAATGCGGTTGCCCTTCTCCCGCCGGCAGGTCGGTCGGAAGCGCACACTGTTTGAAATATGCCTCTTTGGTCGGAGTCTTCCTCATTCATTTCATGTTTGCCCTTTTAGACGCCGCCCCCTCCCCCCTGTAGAGGCCGCTGATGTACGAGGCGGTCACTTTCTCACCGTGAGCTGGCGGTCCGCACACCCCCGCACCAGGGGGGGGGGGGGGGGGCGGTGTCACTGTTAATCAGGGCGTGCTGCGGCGAAACACAGATACAAGCGGACGGCCGATCGGCGGTGGAGCTGATGCGTCACAGCAGCGGCGCTTATAAAGAGGAAGTGGTTGAGTTTTCTTAGTTAGCGCCTGTATGCTAACAGTGATGTCGCAGGTGTCACAGGTGTTTACTTTATTGTTCTGTTGCTACTGCTAATGCTAATGCTAATGCTAATGCTAATCAGTCTAGTGTGTGTCAGTCCTACCCTGACACAAAGTCATTTTAAGAACTGTCTGTATGCTTGCCCTTACATTGAAAAAAGTATAAGCTTGGTAAGATTTATTTACTAGTATTTTCTCAATTTTTCTTTGTTTGAATGTTTGAATGTGCTGTTCCGCCCGGGATTCGAACCCAGGACCTTCTTGCTGAGAAGAAGGCCGTCGTGCCACACACACACACCCGTTCACCCCGACCTATTGCACATGTTTTTAGTGGTAGGGGAAATCGGAGTACCCGGAGTAAACCTATGCACATGCAAACTCCACTCAGAATGGCCCTCTTCCGACTGGGATTCAAACCCAGGACCTTCTTGCTGAGAAGCAAGAAGCCACCGTGCTGCCAACAGGTTTTAAAGTCTCCTTCTGTTGCAGGAGGAGCAAAGGAGAAGGCCAGGATCCGTGAGACTCATGACGCCTAAATAAGAGGTTTTTACTTTTGAATGAAAGTGAATGGAGCTACTACATTACCCATAATGCTTCAGGAGCTAGCAGGTTAGCTCCATCTCTATTATCAGTCTCTGGTGTTGCACAAGGACTATAGAAAGATTCCAAACACACACCCGCCGCTTTAATCCAAGGAACGCCATACTGACTGCATGAATTAGCAACCACAGCATCCGTGCCTTGAGAAACACGATCGATACTAGCTACATACGTTAGCATGCTAATGGTATACCATGTGTGGGCTGCACGTCTGAACCCGAGGGTAATCACAACCACGCATCTCAAAAACAAGGCCGTCGTAGATCCTTCCAGATCCTCTCACGTTGTATATTTTAATTCCTAACTATGTCTCAATATTCAACAGAAGTCATTTTATTTCATGTTTTACGTGGGTTCGGTTTATCGAGGGGTTGAGTGAAGACATTTCAGGCAAAACATAAATATTGATTTCAAACCAGTGATTAATTCTAGGTCACAGTGAATGATACATCCTCTCAAACTTATACTGTATCCACAATTCAAGCCATGGTTACCAAGGAACTTCCCTGGATTATGGTTTGTTGTACAGTTTGGTAGAGTAGAGTAGAGTAGAGTAGAGTAGAGTAGAGTAGAGTAGGGTAGAGTAGGGTAGAGTAGGGTAGAGTAGAGTAGAGTAGAGTAGAGTAGAGTAGAGTAGAGTAGAGTAGAGTAGAGTAGAGTAGGGTAGAGTAGAGTAGAGTAGAGTAGAGTAGAGTAGAGTAGAGTAGAGTAGAGTAGAGTAGGGTAGGGTAGGGTAGGGTAGAGTAGAGTAGAGTAGAGTAGGGTAGAGTAGAGTAGAGTAGAGTAGAGTAGAGTAGAGTAGGGTAGAGTAGAGTAGAGTAGAGTAGAGTAGAGTAGAGTAGGGTAGAGTAGGGTAGAGTAGAGTAGGGTAGGGTAGGGTAGGGTAGAGTAGAGTAGAGTAGGGTAGAGTAGAGTAGAGTAGAGTAGAGTAGAGTAGGGTAGAGTAGAGTAGAGTAGAGTAGAGTAGGGTAGAGTAGAGTAGAGTAGGGTAGAGTAGAGTAGAGTAGAGTAGAGTAGAGTAGAGTAGAGTAGAGTAGAGTAGAGTAGAGTAGAGTAGGGTAGAGTACACCACCGGGAGTGAGAGAGAGACTGTACCACCCCACACCACCGGGGGTGTGTGAATGGTTGGTGGTGGTGGGAGGGGCTTCTGTCAGTGTGCCCCGGGGCAGCTGTGGCTACAGTAGTTTATCCAAAGATAACACCCAGAGGGGGCTAATTGTGGACGTTACATATTTAACTTTTGGGGGAAGATAAAAAGACGGTTTGAGTGGACCCCAAAACCAAAATTATGAATCTCTAATGACTTCCTGCAGACATCGTAATAGGACTCATTAATCACAGCTTCTTCTTCTGCTGTCGTTTCCTGGACTCGGTCTCAGCCCAGAGTTTGGTCTGGTCCACTGGTTTAGCAGAATAATATAGAATCAAATATAAAACCAGAATAATATATAGTTAAAGAAGTCCATATTTTCTTTGCAGAATAAAGTTACTTGGTTCCAGAAAAGTATAGAAGTCTGAGGAACACGGAGGTAAACCATCCAAATCTTTATCATTTAAATAATAAAATATACTTTATATTTCATTTCATTTATGGTAATCATGAGGTCCCTGTGATTCCGGGCCTCATGAGGCAGAATCCTGACCGGGCCTAGACTTCCACCGCCTACACCAGAATTTACTTCCAGCCAATCGAAGAAACTTGTCCATATTTCTGCTTCTGGCGCTTCTTGCTTTTGACCCGCTCATAAACAGAGACTTTTTGTTGGCCGTATATACCGGAGAAGGCCTCCCCTCTGCGCCGATACTGCAGGCACGCCGCCGCACGCCGCCGCACGCCGCCGCACGCCCCTCGTAAATGAATAAACACATACATCAATTTCAAAATCCACACATTTGAATTTCAAATGGCGCTCGGCTCCAACGCTCTCTTTTTTCCCTTCTTTACGATACGTCTCATTTCTCTTGTGCAGATATAAAGGCGGGGAAATTAGAGGCTGCGGTGGGACAAGCGCCGTGCGGAATATGAGATTATGTATTTGCACAAAAGATGGCGCCACAATAAAAGATGACTTATGGATTTGCCGGAGCGCGCCTCCACCTGGTTAAGGTTAGCCGATAGCACGCGTGTTGTGCGGCATTTAACGCGCCGTCCGTCTATTGTTGAAGTGTAGAATAGAATGATAGATTTGGGGAATTTGTGGCTATTGAAAAATCCTGTGTAAAGCGGTGAAAAGACGCACATAAATCCTCAGGCGTGGCAGCTGCGGTAGATTCAAAACGCCGCAGCTGGAGTCCCGACGAGAACCAGGAAGTAAGATCACATTAGTCCAGGTCTGAGGTCTCTGCCCTGACGCCCTGTGGCTCAGAGAACTGACTTTAAATTAGCTCTGTTTGTCACAAGTCTTTCCAGCACAGGGACTTGCCTCCTGCTGGGACTCTGAGGAGCACAGGGACTTGCCTCCTGCTGGGACTCTGAGGAGCACAGGGGCTGGCCTCCTGCTGTGGACTCTGAGGAGCACAGGGACTGGCCTCCTGCTGGGACTCTGAGCAGCACAGGGACTGGCCTCCTGCTGGGACTCTGAGGAGCACAGGGACTGGCCTCCTGCTGTGGACTCTGAGGAGCACAGGGACTGGCCTCCTGCTGTGGACTCTGAGGAGCACAGGGACTGGCCTCCTGCTGTGGACTCTGAGCAGCACAGGGACTGGCCTCCTGCTGTGACTCTGAGGAGCACAGGGACAGGCCTCCTGCTGTGGACTCTGAGGAGCACAGGGACTGGCCTCCTGCTGGTCCCAGAGTCAGGACTAAACACGGGGAGGCAGCGTTTCAGATCCACGCAGCTAAAACCCGGAAGAGTCTTCCTGAAAATGTGAGACAGGCTTCTTATTTGACAGTGTTCAGGTTAAAACAGCTCTTTTTCTGCAACAACTGAAGGATTCTGTCGCGGGGGCAGCAGTCTAAGCAGAGACGCCCAGACTTCCCTATCCACACACACTTCCTCCAGCTCGTCCGGGGGGACCCCAAGGCGTTCCCAGGCCAGCTGAGAGACATAGTCCCTCCAGCGTGTCCTAGGTCTTCCCCGGGGCCTCCTCCCGGTGGGACGTGCCCGGAACACCTCCCTAGGGAGGCGTCCAGGAGGCTTCCGGAACAGATGCCTGAGCCACCTCAACTGGTTCCTCTCGACGTGGAGAAGCAGCGGCTCTACTCCGAGCTCCTCCCGTGTGACTGAGCTCCTCACCCTATCTCTAAGGGAGCGCCCAGCCACTCTGCGGAGGAAGCTCATTTCGACCGCAGAGGGGTCCGTGGTGGCGCGGTGCTAAGAGGACTGGGCAGCAGTCGAAGGCGGAGACCTCGGCGACCCAGTCCACACACACAACATCTGGCTCTTGGGAACTGAAGGATTCTATCTTCACTATTTTAAACATTTGTGATTATTTCTTTGATTCTCTCTTGTCTGGTTCATGAACTGTGCTATACATATAAAATGGATCTGCAGTTTAAACATCATACGAACATCTACGATCTCCTCGCAATAAAACCTTCGTCCGTGATTAAAATAGATTCAAATTCTAACTCGTGAGAAGGCGATAAAATCCAAATATGACTTTCTCCGTGCTCGCCCCAGCTCTGTATGATCCAGCCTTTTTCCCAGGGTGCTTTGCTGCCTCCCCTTTGGCCTCTGCTCTGCTCTCCGTCACTTTTCATGTGCAGATCTGTGGTTGAGTCATCCCCGGTCTCGCCCCCACACATGCAGGCTGGCCCGGCCCCCCGCGGAGCCCTCTGCTGGGGGAGGGCTTCTGCAGGGCGGCCCCATGGTGCTGCTCCATGGTGCTGCTCTTTGAGGTCAGAGAATCCACACAAGAAAAAAATAAACAGAGAAAAGTAGTGTTTTTTGGAAAGAGAAATAAATAAGAAACAGATACAAGAAAAAATGTGTGAACGAAACACTTCACATAATCACAGTTCATTAAAAAGAGTAAAGATAGAATCCTCCACAGAGTGTCAGAGGGGAAGCCTGTCTCACATTCTCAGGAAGACGAATGAATCTGACACAGGCCAGTCCCTGTGCTCCTCAGAGTCCCAGCAAGAGGCCAGTCCCTGTGCTCCTCAGAGTCCCAGCAAGAGGCCAGTTGCTATGCTCCTCAGAGTCCCAGCAAGAGGCCAGTCCCTGTGCTCCTCAGAGTCCCAGCAGGAGGCCAGTCCCTGTGCTCCTCAGAGTCCCAGCAAGAGGCCAGTCCCTATGCTCCTCAGAGTCCCAGCAAGAGGCCAGTCCCTGTGCTCCTCAGAGTCCCAGCAGGAGGCCAGTCCCTGTGCTCCTCAGAGTCCCAGCAAGAGGCCAGTCCCTGTGCTCCTCAGAGTCCCAGCAAGAGGCCAGTCCCTGTGCTCCTCAGAGTCCCAGCAAGAGGCCAGTCCCTGTGCTCCTCAGAGTCCCATGGAAAGACTTGTAACAAACAGGAGACCTAGACCCCGGACTAAAAGTGGATGGTACTCACTATCCTGGTTCTAGTCTGGAGGCTCGGTCTGCAGAACTCGATGGGTACCATCGGTCTGACAGTGAAGACAGAGGCAGGAGATGAGTCTAAACTTTGTTTTAGATGTTCCATCTGTTTGGTTACTTGAAAAAATACTGTAGCATTCAATTTGGTTTTTTTCTCTGGTCTCCCCTCTGGGACTCTCCTCTGGTCCTCCTCTGGTCTCTCTCTTCATGTCTCCCTGTTTGCATCCTGAAGCAGAGGTGAGATTTATGAGCATCAGTATAGAGAACAATGGTCAGTGCATTCCAGACGCAGAGCCTGACCAGCGCTGGAGCGGACCATGGGTGCAGGTGTGTGGGTCGCCAGCAGCGTCGACAGTTGCAACGCAGGAGGCCAGGCTAACCCCCCGACCCAGACCCAGACCTGTGACCCCATTAACTCTGTTTGGAGACAACATACCAAGGACGAGCCAAAATGCTGAAATTTAGACGAAGGAAAGTTAGACAAAGCATCGCATTCGCCTGAGTTGGAAATATGAGTGACAGCTGCGACTTCTATTGAATCCTCTCTCTCTGGTCTCTCTCTCATGGTCTCATCTCTGGTCTCTCTCTGGTCTCCTCTCTACGTCTCTCTCTGGTCTCTCCTCTTTCCCCCTGTCCCACCCCTCCCCCCCTCCTCAGGTCTCCTCTCTGGTTCGCTCTCTAGGTCTCTCTCTGGTCTCTCTCTAGTCTCATCCTCACTGGTCTTCTCTCTGGTCCCTCTCTCAGGTCCTCTCTGGTCTCGTCTCCTGGTCTCTCTCTGGTCTCTCTTCTTCTCTGGCTCTTCCTGGTCTCTTCATCTTCGTGGTCTCTCCTCTGGTCTCATCTCGTTGGGTCTCTCTCTGGTCTCATCTCTGGTGCTCTCCTGGTCTCTCTCTGTCTCTTCTCGGGTCTCAATCTCCCTCTGGTCTCTCTCTGGTCTCCTCTGGTCTCTCTCCTGGTCTCTCTCCTCTGGTCTCCCCTCATCTCTAGTCTTCTCTTTCTGTCTCTATAGCTATATCTATCTATAAAACACTTGAGAGTCGGCGATATATACCAGTAGAATAGGTAATTCAAATTAAAATCCAGGGCGGAGGGCTGAGACCGCTAGTGACTGAGGGCTGTAGACCCAGGACTGAGGCTGTAGACCCAGGACTGAGGCTGTAGGAACCACCAGGACTGAGGCAGTAGACCACCAGGACTGAGAGCTGTAGACGCAGGACTGAGCTGGTAGACCCAGGACTGAGGCTAGTAGACGCCAGAAACTGAGGCTGTAGACCCAGGACTGAAGGCTGTAGACCCTGACTAAGTCTAGACCCAGGACTTGAGGCTCTAGACCAGTACTGAAGAGGGGAGGGGGGTGAAGGGCGGTGCTGTTGCATAGAGGATTCTGAAGTACAAACCCCCCTTCTGGTCCTAAAGTCTAATTGTGGTGGAAGCATGATCCCGATGAGATGATAAGAATGACGTGTCTCCGCTTCAAGGGCGGTGAAGGGGAGGAGTGCGAGGGGAGATCTAGCTCAGCACTCGAGCTAGCACAGAGAATGTGAGAGCCCCACGGGGGGGGGGGGGGGGGCGGTGTTGGGGTAGGGGGGGGGGGGGGGGGGGGGGGGGGGGGGGGGGGGGGGGGGGGGGCGGGAGGGGGGGGGGGGGGGGGGGGGGGGGGGGGGGGGGGGGGGGGGGGGGGGGTGGTTGGGGGGTGGTCAGGGGGGGGGGGGGGGGGGGGTGGGGGGGGGGGGGGGGGGGGGGGGGGGGGGGGGGGGGGGGGGGGGGGTAGGGGCGGGGGGGGGGGGGGGGTGGGGGGGGGGGGTGGGGGGGGGGTGGGGGGGGGGGGGGGGGGGGGGGGGGGGGGGGGGGTGGGGGGGGGGGGGGGGGGGGGGGGGGGGGGGGGGGGGGGGGGGGGGGGGGGGGGAGGGGGGGGGGGGGGGGGGGCACGGGGGGGGGGGGGGGGGGGGGGGGGGGGGGGGGGGGGGGGGGGGGGGGGGGGGGGGGGGGGGGGGGGGGGGGTAGTTAATGTATTGAGATGATTATTTGGTCTGGTAACAAGACAACAGATATAAATTCTGAACACGGGATCCTAACCTCTGGGCCATTGAGACGTTACTGACGACAGAAATCAGACCGGACTGAAGTTTGATGCCAGGTAAATTAGCACATGTTTTTATTTATATAGCACATTTACAGACCAAGGTACAAGACCCAAAAGTGCTTTAGATACTCAAGATTTTAGGTCAATAAAGAGAATCTACACATCTGAAAGATTCTCTGGTCCTCTGGTCACTTTCTCTGGTCTCTCTCTCAGTTCTCTCTCTTCTCTCTGGTCTCGTATCTCCTGCTCTCTCTCTACTCCTCCCTGGGCTCTCTCGATCAGTTCTCTCGCTGGACCCAATCTCTGTCTCTCGCTGTCTCTCTCTGGTCTCTCTCTGGGTCTCTCTCTTTCATCTCTCTGGTCTCCGCTGGTCCTCTCTTCTGTCGCTCTCTGGTCTCTCTGTCCCCTCTGCCTCTTCCTCTGCTCCCCCTAGGGCTCTCTCTTCATGGTCTCTCTCTTGCTTGTTTTTATATACCTGCATGTTTTTTGTTTCTAGGGATTGTCCGGTGTGAGTACACCCGGGCTGGATGGTGTGTGTCCTTAACTTTGTGATGGAGAGTTGTCATCGTTCTTTCCTGCTATCTTTACATCGCACTCCTGGAAAACGTCTCCTTTAAACGCGTCCTTTATACGGCTTTTTAACATCAACGGCAGGAGACCCCAGATGAAACAATGATCCTCCTAGTCTAATTCTACTCTACTCATCTGAAAGACATTTTTGGAAACCTCCTTTATTCCTCCAGGGCAGGGCAGGGGCAGGCTGTAGTCCCTCCAGCTTATGCCTTTTTTTCCCCTCCCTCAAATCGGCCCCCCCCCCTGCTCCTTCTCTCGCACACACCACAAGCAGCAGAACTGAACTAGATCCACAGTCTGCATGCCCAGGAGAGTGGAGTTTGTGTCCGTGTGGAGAGAGAGAGAGAGAGCAGGGCGGGCGAGGCTGAAGGGTGAGAGGGGTGCGATTCCCGTCACAACGTCTGAGTATCTATGCGGACTCGAGTAAACACCGCTGAATCAAGGCCTTTGAGCAAGGTGGGCTGCAAGTACTGGTCTGCAGCACCTTGAAACGCGGCTATTCATGCCCTGAGACGTGGATGGCACAAATGGAGAAGGAGGCTGCAGTTTGGAATTACGTCATACACGGCCAGTCTTGATCCTGCCTGACTGATGTATCTCTCTGGGATTGTCGGGTGTCTAGTTTTTATTGTGCATTTTCTTTCATAAGAGGCTTCATGTAACATTTGTGGATGGAGAGTTGTCTCTTTACTTTGAGCTGTTGAAACGTTCAGACCAAAATTGTTTCTTGATGGAGTGTTTTTTAGCTGCGTCTTTGACAAAAGATCCAGTGAAATTTCCTAACCAATTCGACACTAAAAACAGGATTTTCTTGGCCATATTTTCTTTGGGTTTGTAACTGCATGACCGTTTTTTCTGTCTGGGGTTTGTCGTTGTGAGACACCAAAGTTCTGGGTTATATCTGCTCTCTCCTCTGGTCTCTTCTTCTAGTCCTCCCTCGGCTGCTTACCCGGCTCCTCTCTGGTCTCTCTCTGGTCTCGTCCTCTAGTCGCTCTCAGTTCTCTCTCTGGTCTCTCTCGTGGTCTCTCTCCTGTGTCTCTCTCCTGTCCCTCTCGTGGTCTCCATCTCTTCTCTTCTCTTGTCTCTCTCATATGTACTGAATCTGTCCAAACTGTGATATCATAGAAAACATGTAAATAGGCTTTAATATGGTCTCTACCTGTTTAAAGAAGAAATATTATGTATTATTTTGGTCTCTCTCTATTCTCTCTCTGGTCTCTCTCTCTGGTCTCTCACTGGTCTCTCTCTGGTCTCTCACTGGTCTCTCTCTCTGGTCTCTCTCTCTGGTCTCTCTCTAGTCTCTCACTGGTCTCTCTCTAGTCTCTCTCTAGTCTCTCTCTAGTCTCTCTCTGGTCTCTCTCTAGTCTCTTTCTGGTCTCTCTCTAGTCTCTCTCTAGTCTCTCTCTGGTCTCTCTCTGGTCTCTCTCTAGTCTCTCTCTACTCTCTCTCTCTGGTCTCTCTCTAGTCTCTCTCTGGTCTCTCTCTAGTCTCTCACTGGTCTCTCTCTAGTCTCTCTCTAGTCTCTCTCTGGTCTCTCTCTAGTCTCTCTCTGGTCTCTCTCTGGTCTCTCTCTAGTCTCTCTCTGGTCTCTCTCTCTGGTCTCTCTCTGGTCTCTCTCTAGTCTCTCTCTGGTCTCTCTCTAGTCTCTCACTGGTCTCTCTCTAGTCTCTCTCTAGTCTCTCTCTGGTCTCTCTCTAGTCTCTCTCTGGTCTCTCTCTGGTCTCTCTCTAGTCTCTCTCTGGTCTCTCTCTCTGGTCTCTCTCTAGTCTCTCTCTGGTCTCTCTCTCTGGTCTCTCTCTGGTCTCTCTCTGGTCTCTCTCTCTGGTCTCTCTCTCTGGTCTCACTCTGGTCTCTCTCTGGTCTCTCTCTAGTCTCTCTGGTCTCTCTTTAGTCTCTGGTCTCTCTCTGGTCTCTCTCTCTCTCTGGTCTCTCTCTCTCTCTGGTCTCTCTCTTTCTCTGGCAGTTCTAGTGTTAACCCTGATGTGGCAGTATAGACAGACTTTTTGACTTAATCTGTTTGTTTCCAGAATCCTACATTCCTCACTTTGGTCGCTGATGCTGCTTTATTATTATTATTTATTTTTACAAATATCTGTGTGTCTGGGTTCTTACCAGGTTAAAGCCACAAACTCTTCTCTCCTGGTGCTATTAAACACATATTTTTCGGTCCATACGATAATGTTGGATCTCCTCTTCTTCTCTGAGCAGCGACACCAGCTCCATCTGAACTTTCGCTCTAGTCTCTCTCTGGTCTCTCTCTGGTCTCTTTCTCTCTCTGGTCTCTCTCTGGTCTCTTTCTCTCTCTGGTCTCTCACTGGTTTATAGTCTCTTGTGTCTCTCTGATCTCGCTTTGGTCTCTCTTACTGGTTTCTGGTCTTTCTCTGATCTCTCTCTCTCTCTGGACTCTCTCTCTGGTCTCTCTCTCTGGTCTCTCTCTGGTCTCTCTCTTGTCTCTCTCTGGTCTCTCTCTGATCTCTCTCTCTCTCTGGACTCTCTCTCTGGTCTCTCTCTCTGGTCTCTCTCTGATCTCTCTCTCTCTCTGGTCTCTCTCTGGTCTCTCTCTTGTCTCTCTCTGGTCTCTCTCTCTCTCTGGCAGTTCTAGTGTTAACCCTGATGTTGCAGTATAGACAGACTTTTTGACTTAATGCTCTCACTGTTTGTTTCCAGAATCCTACATTCCTCACTTTGGTCGCTGATGCTGCTTTATTATTATTTATTTTTTACAAATATCTGTGTGTCTGGGTTCTTACCAGGTTAAAGCCACAAACTCTTCTCTCCTGGTGCTATTAAACACATATTTTTCGGTCCATACGATAATGTTGGATCTCCTCTTCTTCTCTGAGCAGCGACACCAGCTCCATCTGAACTCTCAAACATCACTCACGGATTCGCTTTTATGTGGAATCAAACTGCCCTCTTTCTCTACTCTATTCCTTCACAAGTGTTTTTTCTATTTTTAGCCGCTCCGACAGTGTCTTTTACATACTGCATGGGTCCAGGGAGCTCTCCAATGTGCTCCGAGATTAAAGACGTATCCGTGCGGCTTAGTCCGGCAAAGTGAGCGAGAGAAACCAGAGCGGACTTTGACTTTTAACGGTACATTTATAAAAGCCTGTTTGATCACATTTTAATGAAGTGGAATGTTCTGCCTTGTCTTATTGTCGATGGGTGTTTGCGCGAGAACCTCCTCTGCTTGGGAAATGATTCTGTTTGGAGAAAAGATGAGATTGTGTTTTTGTGTTACTATGAACTGTTTATTACCAGGCGTCTTACACAGGACTGTAAACCGGGACGACGGAGCAGTGTTACTGTCGCACGCCTGGGATTCTGTTGTGAAGGAGTCGGACTGCAGATGGCGCTGTCGTTCTGCCTCTGGTGGGGGCAAGACAGAGCAATACATTCTGTGAAAAGATAGAACAGAATGAGGAAGACCACATGAGGAAGGGTCTCTCACTCCCTGATAATTACCCACAACAATTGTAAAGCGCTTTGTGATTGGTCTCTGAAAGGCGGTATATGAATACAGATTACTCACTTAGGAAGACGAGGCAGCAGTCCAAACTGAAGCTTAAGCGTAAATTCAGAGTGGAAGACCTGAGAACCCAGCTCTGAGCGCTCCGCAACAGAAATCTGTCAATCACCTGCAGCATCAGGCACTGCATCAGCTTCATATCACGCAGAAGCTCCATCCAAGCAGCAGCTTCACTCACGCTGCAACCCTCCTCCTCCCCATCTCCGCCTTGTTCCAGGCCAGCTCCTTCATCCTTCTCCTACAGCTCCCACCACCAGGGTCTAGGGGGATTTCATCTCATCATCCGGGGTCTAAGGCCAAATCCCACATTCTGTTCATGCAATGTCAGATTATCTGCCAACCAACATACAATTCTGATACCATGTTTGGCCTGTTCGAGTCTCTCCAGATTGAACTGTCATTTTGAGTCTTAACAAAAGAATTATGTTTTTGTTTGTGATGAAATGTGTGTCTAAAGAGAGCCCCAAGATCCAGCACGGTCCAGGCAGAGTGGTTAGCATTCTCGCTTCTCAGCAAGAAGGTGCTGGGTCAGAACAGGGCCTTTCTGAGTGGAGTTTGCATGTTCTACCCGTGTCTGTGTAGGTTTCCTCTGGGTGCTCCGGTTTCCCCTTCCACTAAAAACATGCACAATAGGTCTGAATGTAGATGAGAGAGTGAATGGATGGTGTTGGAGCCAATTCCAATGGATCCATCCATCCATCCATTTTCTACCCTTTAATCCATTTCTGGGTCAGGGGGGTGGCAGTCAGAGATGCCACCCAAGTCTCATAGCACCAGCCCCTCACTGACCCTCTGCAGGTGGTGAGTCCACAGGAGGACGGCTGCTCTCTGAGTGTGAGCATAGCCTTGATCTTTCAGTGGGGGCTTTCCAATTCCAATGGATTAACAATGAAAACCTGCTCTTACAAGTCTATGTCACCTTTAAGACAGACTCCCATCACCCGTCACGCTAACATCCGTCACGCTAACACCCGTCACGCTAACACCCGTCATGCTAACACCCGTCACGCTAACACCCGTCATGCTAACACCCAGGCAGCTTCAGATCCCAGCCACCTTTTCTCCTTTTTAGCTCGAAGAAACCAATTTCCCCCAAAGTATCAAGTGTGAATTAATCAAGTCCTTATATTCCGCACAGAGATAAGAACATAAATGGCGTATAGGTCCCCCCCCCCCCCCCCCCCCCCCCTCCTTCCCTCCCCACCGCCGCCGCCACCATCACCATCACCATTGCCTGGAACCTCTCGGTGCTCATCAGATAAGCTAGCTCTGTTTGTTCCTCCGTATCTGCGTCGCTCATTCACCCCATTGATTCGCGCTGCTTCCGACGCCGATAAGGGACACGTTTTTGCATGGGAGCCCCCGGAGATTACAAGGCCGTCATCGCGGCGTTTGGTGTTTTCCCGTGACGATATCGCCGAGGTCTCGTAACCCCCTATCGCTTCTGTCTTTCCACGCAGGCTTTGGGATTAGCTAGCGCGAAGACGGGTCGAGCACGGAACCACTGTTTAGCCATTGATGGTAGATTGGGGCGACAATTGGGGCCTGAAGGTTGTGGGTTCGAGCCCACCCCAATACCCACTTCTCGACTCCCACTGATGACTGCTGTTGTTGTGTCCTTGGGCAAGACACTTAACCCTTTTTCGAGTTGATACTTGGTTATTTAAAATAAATGTGTATTGTAAATCTCAGTTGTGTATATTGAACTCGAAATAAAAACATTTCATTCATTCATTCATTCAACCCCACTTTGCCTGAAGCCCCCACTGAAAGATCTCAGCTCCTGTGGACTCAGCACCTGCAGAGGATCAGTGAGGGGCTGGGGCTCTGACTGCCCTCCCCGACCCAGACCAAGACTATTGGTCCTCCCAGCTGTCAATCATTCTGGTGATTTGGCTCGTCCAATAAGACCAGAGAGTTTTGTTCAAAAAGTGGAGAGGGCGGATCTTCCTAAAATTTGGGGAAATCCTCAAACAAATACAAGGATTAGGAAAGTCTCTCTCTCTGTTCGAGACGATGGGATTTTGTTCAGAGAAAAACTTTGAACTCTTATAAGATTACTCCCACAGTGGGGAAATTCCAGTGTTGCATCACAAGATACAGAACAGTATGAAAGAGGAGCACGCAGCATGAGAAAAATGAACAATAGTTGTACTAATTAAACAAAACTAAATTCCTAACTTTATCGACGGTGTTAACGGCGATGGGTTCAAATCTCATCTGTAACTTCGTGAACTCCTCGGCCGGACTTTCGCCGTCTGAGATCAAGGACTTTTTGTTCCAAGTGGAAGTCTGGCTCTTTGAACGCCACACCACACTTACAGAAACTGAACTCACCACGAAAGCTTTGGAAGATTTCGCCTCAAAAATGTAATTACTCAAAGTTTTGGTAAATTCAACACTCGCCATTTTCACTGTGTGTGTGTGTGTGTGTGTGTGTGTTGCTGCAGTTCAGTGTTCATGGTTTTACACTGGTCCAGACCAGAGAGGATTCATGGTCCGAACCAAGTGGATCAGGCTAAAATCCACTGGAGGAATGCTAACTTTTTGACAAATGCTAATGAAGCACTTAGCATTTGACTTTGGACCAGAGCAGAGACAATGGTCCGAACCATCAGTAAAGTATCTCTCTAATGTAGACACATGGTGTTCTTCTCTGTTCTGCTCCAGACCCAGTTCTTGTCTCTTAGAAAACTCGACTAAAACTAATCAGAATTATTTGAATGCTGTGAGAGGCAGCTGTGTTCCCATCATTCACGCTCACAGGGGCCCCCGGGACGCTCTCTATTGACACAACACATTATTACATCCCATAATGCACTGCTGCAGTCTCTCACCGACCGAGGCCAAGGTTACTACACAATGGCTCAACCTTTCTGGGTAAAAAAAAAGAAAAATTGAGAGCGAAAAGGCAAACGTTGAACAAAAGGTGGAGACTGAAGAGTGAGCGCGGCTTCCCCCGGTGTGCGGTGACACGGTGAGGGATTGGGACCGCGAGCAGGAGGGGCCAGATGGTGCTCGGGCACAGAGCGAACGCCGCGGGGATCCGGTGAGCGCCGCGCAGACGTTAGCCTCCTCCACCAAAGAAGAACAAAATGGTGTAGTCCCAGCTCTGCAGACGAGACAATGAGACCGTGGCAGAGACGGCAAAATCTGTAGAGAGACTGTAGAGAGACTGTGGAGAGACTGTAGAGAGACTTTAGAGAGACTGTAGAGAGACTGTGGAGAGACTGTAGAGAGACCGTAGAGA
>OZ035840.1:2413321-2483321 GCA_964034765.1 Knipowitschia caucasica | reverse complement strand
GCGGCGGGCTTGTGCTAGGCGGCATTAGCTAGGTGGTTTAGCTACGCGGCTTTGGCCGGGCGACATTTAGCTGGAGGTTTGAGCTTCTCGGCAATAGCTAGGCGGCATTAGCTAGGCGGCATTAGCTAGGTGGCATTAGCTAGGTGGCATTAGCTAGGTAGCATTAGCTAAGTGGCATTAGCTAGGTAGCATTAGCTTAGTGAGTTCATCATCGCTCAGAGTTTACCCCAGGGTTTCTCAGGTGTCGGGGATCGAGGAGGTAGGAGTGATGATCCAGGACACTCCTTTTCTAAGTGGTCTCTCTCTCTCTCTTTCTGATCTATTTCTGGTTTCTCTCTCTCTGGTTTCTCCCTCCTTCTGATCTCTCTCTCTCTGGTCTCTCCCTGGTCTCTCTCTGGTCTCTCTTTGGTCTCTCTCTGGTCTCTCTCTGGTCTCTCTCTGGTCTCTCTCTCTGGTCTCTCTCTGGTCTCTCTCTGGTCTCTCTCTGGTCTCTCTCTGGTCTCTCTCTCTGGTCTCTCTCTGGTCTCTCTCTGGTCTCTCTCTGGTCTCTCTCTGGTCTCTCTCTGGTCTCTCTCTCTGGTCTCTCTCTGGTCTCTCTCTGGTCTCTCTCTCTGGTCTCTCTCTCTGGTCTCTCTCTGGTCTCTCTCTCTGGTCTCTCTCTGGTCTCTCTCTGGTCTCTGGTCTCTCTCTCTGGTCTCTCTCTCTGGTCTCTCTCTGGTCTCTCTCTGGTCTCTCTCTGGTCTCTCTCTGGTCTCTCTCTGGTCTCTCTCTCTGGTCTCTCTCTGGTCTCTCTCTGGTCTCTCTCTCTGGTCTCTCTCTGGTCTCTCTCTGGTCTCTCTCTCTGGTCTCTCTCTGGTCTCTCTCTGGTCTCTCTCTCTGGTCTCTCTCTGGTCTCT
The DNA here is from genome assembly GCA_964034765.1 of Knipowitschia caucasica. Classification (NCBI taxonomy): domain Eukaryota; kingdom Metazoa; phylum Chordata; class Actinopteri; order Gobiiformes; family Gobiidae; genus Knipowitschia; species Knipowitschia caucasica. Next base: position 2,482,425 of record OZ035840.1, on the reverse strand, counting down.
CTCTGGTCTCTCTCTGGTCTCTCTAGTCTCTCTCTAGTCTCTCTCTAGTCTCTCTGGTCTCTCTCTGGTCTCTCTCTGGTCTCTCTCTAGTCTCTTTCTGGGGTCTCTCTGGTCTCTCTCTGGTCTCTCTCTGGTCTCTCTCTGGTCTCTCTCTAGTCTCTTTCTGGTCTCTCTCTGGTCTCTCTCTGGTCTCTCTCTGGTCTCTCTCTGGTCTCTCTCTGGTCTCTCTCTGGTCTCTCTCTGGTCTCTCTCTGGTCTCTCTCTAGTCTCTTTCTGGTCTCTCTCTGGTCTCTCTCTGGTCTCTCTCTGGTCTCTCTCTAGTCTCTCTGGTCTCTCTCTGGTCTCTCTCTGGTCTCTCTCTAGTCTCTTTCTGGGGTCTCTCTGGTCTCTCTCTGGTCTCTCTCTGGCCTCTCTCTGGTCTCTCTCTAGTCTCTCTCTAGTCTCTCTGGTCTCTCTCTGGTCTCTCTCTGGTCTCTCTCTGGTCTCTCTCTGGTCTCTCTCTGGTCTCTCTGGTCTCTCTCTGGTCTCTCTCTGGTCTCTCTCTGGTCTCTCTCTGGTCTCTCTCTGGTCTCTCTGGCCTTTCTCTACCCGGCGGTGGCTGAGTGGTTAGCACTCACGCTTTTCAGCAAGAAAGTCCTGGGTTCGAATCTCGGTCGGAACAGGGTCTTTCTGAGTGGAGTTTGCATGTTCTCTCTGTTCCTGTGTAGGTTTACTCTACTCTCCCTCCACTCTCTCTCTGCTCTCTATACTCTCTCCCTACACTTTCTCTACTCTCTCTCCACTCTCTCCCCACTCTCTCCCTACTCTCTCCCCACTCTTTCCCCACTCTCTCCCTACTCTCTCTCTACTCTCGCCCCACTCTCTCCCTACTCTCTCTCTACTCTCTCCCCACTCTCTCCCCACTCTCTCTCCACTCTCTCCCTACTCTCTCCCCACTCTCTCCCTACTCTCTCTCTACTCTCTCCCTACTCTCTCCCCACTCTCTCCCTACTCTCTCTCTACTCTCTCTCCACTCTCTCCCCACTCTCTCCCTACTCTCTCCCCACTCTCTCCCTACTCTCTCTCTACTCTCTCTCTACTCTCGCCCCACTCTCTCCCTACTCTCTCTACTCTCTCTCCCTACTCTCTCTCTACTCTCTCCCCACTCTCTCCCCACTCTCTCTCCACTCTCTCTACTCTCGCCCCACTCTCTCCCTACTCTCTCTACTCTCTCTCCCTACTCTCTCTCTACTCTCTCTCTACTCTCTCCCCACTCTCTCCCTACTCTCTCCCCACTCTCTCCCTACTCTCTCTACTCTCTCTCCACTCTTTCCCCACTCTCTCCCTACTCTCTCTCCACTCTCTCCCTACTCTCTCCCTACACTCTCTCTACTCTCTCTCTACTCTCGCCCCACTCTCTCCCTACTCTCTCCCCACTCTCTCCCTACTCTCTCTCCACTCTCTCTCCACTCTCTCCCTACTCTCTCCCTACACTCTCTCTACTCTCTCTCTACTCTCGCCCCACTCTCTCCCTACTCTCTCTCCACTCTCTCCCCACTCTCTCCCTACTCTCTCCCCACTCTCTCCCCACTCTCTCTCCACTCTCTCCCCACTCTCTCCCTACTCTCTCCCCACTCTCTCCCTACTCTCTCTCTACTCTCGCCCCACTCTCTCCCTACTCTCCCTCTCCTCCCTCCCTACTCTCTCCCAGCCCTCTCAGGTGTAAAGTGGGAGCAGCGCCATGATGGATCGGACTGCCATTGGTGGTGCATTTAGCGGCGGGCTTGTGCTAGGCGGCATTAGCTAGGTGGTTTAGCTACGCGGCTTTGGCCGGGCGACATTTAGCTGGAGGTTTGAGCTTCTCGGCAATAGCTAGGCGGCATTAGCTAGGCGGCATTAGCTAGGTGGCATTAGCTAAGTGGCATTAGCTAGGTAGCATTAGCTAAGTGGCATTAGCTAGGTAGCATTAGCTTAGTGAGTTCATCATCGCTCAGAGTTTACCCCAGGGTTTCTCAGGTGTCGGGGATCGAGGAGGTAGGAGTGATGATCCAGGACACTCCTTTTCTAAGTGGTCTCTCTCTCTCTCTTTCTGATCTATTTCTGGTTTCTCTCTCTCTGGTTTCTCCCTCCTTCTGATCTCTCTCTCTCTGGTCTCTCCCTGGTCTCTCTCTGGTCTCTCTTTGGTCTCTCTCTGGTCTCTGTCTCTGGTATCTCTCTGGTCTCTCTCTCTGGTCTCTCTCTGGTCTCTCTCTGGTCTCTCTCTGGTCTCTCTCTGGTCTCTCTCTCTGGTCTCTCTCTGGTCTCTCTCTGGTCTCTCTCTCTGGTCTCTCTCTGGTCTCTCTCTCTGGTCTCTCTCTGGTCTCTCTCTGGTCTCTGTCTCTGGTCTCTCTCTGGTCTCTCTCTGGTCTCTCTCTCTGGTCTCTCTCTGGTCTCTCTCTGGTCTCTCTCTGGTCTCTCTCTGGTCTCTCTCTCTGGTCTCTCTCTGGTCTCTCTCTCTGGTCTCTCTCTGGTCTCTCTCTGGTCTCTCTCTGGTCTCTCTCTCTCTGGTCTCTCTCTGTTCTCTCTCTGGTCTCTCTCTCTGGTCTCTCTCTGGTCTCTCTCTCTGTTCTCTCTCTGGTCTCTCTCTGGTCTCTCTCTGGTCTCTCTCTGGTCTCTCTCTGGTCTCTCTCTGGTCTCTCTCTGGTCTCTCTCTCTGGTCTCTCTCTGGTCTCTCTCTCTGGTCTCTCTCTCTGGTCTCTCTCTCTGGTCTCTCTCTCTGGTCTCTCTCTGGTCTCTCTCTCTGGCCTCTCTCTGGTCTCTCTCTCTGGTCTCTCTCTCTGGTCTCTCTCTCTGGTCTCTCTCTGGTCTCTCTCTCTGGTCTCTCTCTAGTCTCACTCTCTCTCTGGCCTCTCTCTGGTCTCTCTCTGGTCTCTCTCTGGTCTCTCTCTGGTCTCTCTCTGGTCTCTCTCTGGCCTCTCTCTGGTCTCTCTCTAGTCTCTCTCTAGTCTCTCTGGTCTCTCTCTGGTCTCTCTCTGGTCTCTCTCTGGTCTCTCTCTGGTCTCTCTCTGGTCTCTCTGGTCTCTCTCTGGTCTCTCTCTGGTCTCTCTCTGGTCTCTCTCTGGTCTCTCTCTGGTCTCTCTGGCCTTTCTCTACCCGGCGGTGGCTGAGTGGTTAGCACTCACGCTTTTCAGCAAGAAAGTCCTGGGTTCGAATCTCGGTCGGAACAGGGTCTTTCTGAGTGGAGTTTGCATGTTCTCTCTGTTCCTGTGTAGGTTTACTCTACTCTCCCTCCACTCTCTCTCTGCTCTCTATACTCTCTCCCTACACTTTCTCTACTCTCTCTCCACTCTCTCCCCACTCTCTCCCCACTCTCTCCCCACTCTCTCCCCACTCTCTCCCCACTCTCTCCCTACTCTCTCTCTACTCTCGCCCCACTCTCTCCCTACTCTCTCTCTACTCTCTCCCCACTCTCTCCCCACTCTCTCTCCACTCTCTCCCTACTCTCTCCCCACTCTCTCCCTACTCTCTCTCTACTCTCTCCCTACTCTCTCCCCACTCTCTCCCTACTCTCTCTCTACTCTCCCTCCACTCTCTCTCTGCTCTCTATACTCTCTCCCTACACTTTCTCTACTCTCTCTCCACTCTCTCCCCACTCTCTCCCCACTCTCTCCCTACTCTCCCTCCACTCTCTCTCTGCTCTCTATACTCTCTCCCTACACTTTCTCTACTCTCTCTCTACTCTCGCCCCACTCTCTCCCTACTCTCTCTACTCTCTCTCCCTACTCTCTCTCTACTCTCTCCCCACTCTCTCCCCACTCTCTCCCCACTCTCTCCCTACTCTCTCCCCACTCTCTCCCTACTCTCTCTCTACTCTCTCCCCACTCTCTCCCTACTCTCTCCCCACTCTCTCCCTACTCTCTCTCTACTCTCGCCCCACTCTCTCCCTACTCTCTCTACTCTCTCTCCACTCTTTCCCCACTCTCTCCCTACTCTCTCTCCACTCTCTCCCTACTCTCTCTCCACTCTCTCTCCACTCTCTCCCTACTCTCTCCCTACACTCTCTCTACTCTCTCTCTACTCTCGCCCCACTCTCTCCCTACTCTCTCCCCACTCTCTCCCTACTCTCTCTCCACTCTCTCCCCACTCTCTCCCTACTCTCTCCCCACTCTCGCCCCACTCTCTCCCTACTCTCTCCCCACTCTTTCCCCACTCTCTCCCTACTCTCTCTCCACTCTCTCCCTACTCTCTCCCTACTCTCTCCCCACTCTCTCCCTACTCTCTCTCCACTCTCTCTCCACTCTCTCCCTACTCTCTCCCTACACTCTCTCTACTCTCTCCCCACTCTCGCCCCACTCTCTCCCTACTCTCTCCCCACTCTTTCCCCACTCTCTCCCTACTCTCTCTCCACTCTCTCCCTACTCTCTCCCTACTCTCTCCCCACTCTCTCCCTACTCTCTCTCCACTCTCTCTCCACTCTCTCCCTACTCTCTCCCTACACTCTCTCTACTCTCTCTCTACTCTCTCCCCACTCTCTCCCCACTCTCTCCCTACTCCCTCTCCTCCCTCCCTACTCTCTCCCTACACTCTCTCTACTCTCTCTCTACTCTCGCCCCACTCTCTCCCTACTCTCTCCCCACTCTCTCCCTACTCTCTCACCACTCTCTCCCCACTCTCTCCCTACTCTCTCTCCACTCTCTCCCCACTCTCTCCCTACTCTCTCTCCACTCTTTCCCCACTCTCTCCCTACTCTCTCCCCACTCTCTCCCCACTCTCTCCCCACTCTCTCCCTACTCTCTCCCCACTCTCTCCCCACTCTCTCCCTACTCTCTCTCTACTCTCGCCCCACTCTGTCTCTACTCTCCCTCTCCTCCCTCCCTACTCTCTCCCAGCCCTCTCAGGTGTAAACCCCTAGCCTTAGCATAACAAAGAAGCTAGCATAGCATCGCTAGCATCACACATCTCCAACCTTCTGGAAACCTCAGCAGTTTTCCGCCTCTCGCTGTGACCTTCGCTCCTCGAGTCGGGAACGCAAACCTCACCGCGCCTCATTTAAATAATCACCGAACAAAAGAAGTCGCTAAAGATTCCCATTGTTCTGACCACTCCCTTTGTCTCCGCTTTTCGCTTATTCATGAAACCAACACAAAAACTTGACAAAAACTCCAAAAATGTGTCTCAAAAGCAGTTTTAAAACTTATTTTTCTTCTTCTTCTTCTTCTTCCAGATATTATTATTAAAGTGCGTGTATGAGTAATTATATGTTTCACCGTCCGATGCATTATTAATGGCCTGTGTGGACCGAACGGCTGGGGGGGAGAGACAAAATGGCGGCGCAATAAAACGGGCTTTTGCCGGATAAATTCAAAACAATGTAAAGTGTGTTGGGTGCGTCTCGGTCGGTGACAATGGGCTCAGAACTGCTGCACTGCACAAACCGCTCTGATGAATGGTTTCTGCGGAAGAGGCCGCAACAACAGTTTGTCTTCATTAGGACGCTACAAAGGCGCGGTTCAAAAGGTCGCGGCGCCGGTCGGAGATGTACTTTTAAATGTCATGAATATTTAAAACGACTTCCGGTCGGAGGCAACGCACGGCGGGATTTGAAAAACAGCAAAGCAAACGACGGGCCGTGATTGGAGGATGAGGGTAAAAGGTCCGCGGAGGGTTAGCTTTAGCTGTGGACTGAGGCTGTAGACCCGGGACTGAGGCTGTAGACCCAGGACTGAGGCTGTAGACCCAGGACTGAGGCTGTAGACCCAGGACTGAGGCTGTAGACCCAGGACTGAGGCTGTAGACCCAGGACTGAGGCTGTAGACCCAGGACTGAGGCTGTAGACCCAGGACTGAGGCTGTAGACCCAGGACTGAGGCTGTAGATCCAGGACTTATATCATATACATTCTCACTCTCTCTGCTGTAAACCACTTTTTTTTTTTCCTTTGTGGCCTTTTCGTTTCATTCCCTGAAGCTTCCGTCTCGTTTGCAGAAATCCCGGGTCCCGAAAGCCGAGCAGGAAGTCCACAAAGTAGAAAAGTGCTGGTTTCAGCGCGGCGAAAAGGTGCTGTCCTGTCAGAACTCTCCTCATGTACCGGGCCCGGCCGTAAAACTTTTATTTTGGCTCTCAGAAAATTGCTTAATGCCGGAGACGGAGCAGACGCCAGGCCAGATGTGAGCTGAGAGCGGCACACGTCTGACTGGGATTAGACTAAACCTGGAGAGAGAGCGGCCAAAAACGTCTCTCTCATGAATATATAAAGTCAGAGGAGAAGGGTCTGGGACGGGGGTTTCTCTTGTTTCTGCTTAAACTCATCATCAACATTAATCACTGTCTGTTTTAGCCAAGAGCATTCAGGTGAGGCAATGAGAGAGAGAGACCAGAGGGAGACCAGAGGGAGAGAGAGAGACCAGAGGGAGACCAGAGGGAGAGAGAGAGACCAGAGGGAGACCAGAGGGAGAGAGAGAGACCAGAGAGAGACCAGAGAGAGACCAGAGGGAGAGAGAGAGACCAGAGAGAGACCAGAGGAAGACCAGAGGGAGAGAGAGAGACCAGAGAGAGACCAGAGGGAGAGAGAGAGACCAGAGAGAGACCAGAGGGAGAGAGAGAGACCAGAGGGAGAGCAGAGGGAGAGAGAGAGACCAGAGGGAGAGAGAGAGACCAGAGGGAGAGCAGAGGGAGAGAGAGTGAAATTTTGACTTTTGAGTTATTAAAAGTTCTCACCTCTCCCTCACCCTCCCCTCCCTTCCCTCCCTTCCCTTCCCTCTCACCTCCCTCTCACCTCCCTCTCACCCTCCCCTCCCTTCCCTCCCTTCCCTCTCACCTCCCTCTCACCTCCCTCTCACCCTCCCCACTCTTCCCTCTCACCTCCCTCCCCCCGTCCCCCTCCTCCCTCTCACCTCCTGCTCCTAAAGTCCAAACCTCTCTTACTTGTATGAACTGAATAACAGTGAGTTCTCGAGGCCCCACGGAGCCTCCCTCCCTCTCACCTCCCTCCCCCCCCTCTAACCGCCCTCCCCTCCCCTTCCCTCCCTCTCACCTCTCGAGGCCCTGTGGAGCCACTCTCGTCGCGGTCGACACAGTTTAACGCAGACGCCTCCTTTTCTGACGCCTGAGCTCAGGTTTGAGGGGAGTCCCAGCAGGAGGTGCCCCCACACGCCTCCACTCACATCACCTCCCATCATTCACCTCCTCCCCCTCTCTCCAGGATTCTTCTTCTGTTCTTCTAACGCCGCTGACACTTTAATCAAGTGTCAGGCGCTAAACTTTACTTTTCACTTTACACACAATTAAAGTAGAAAGTGCCGGGTTTAGGCCGTTTAAAGCTCGGGGACCTAACTTTTGAGTGACGTTTATATAAGAGTTGCTTAAATCAGTGGTTTTTATCTTAATCTGAGCTCATTCGCACAGACTTTAACCCTTCGATGGTTTCCTGGATCACGTTTTGAGTCTGGATCTGAAATCTCTCTCTTTGGGGAATCTCTAGCACTTTGTACCATTAAGCTGCAACAAAACTAGGGGGTAAAAAAAGGAGAAAAAAAAGTAATTATTTCCGTTATTACTGCTCTAACATCCGAAGATGAGATAAGATGGTCTCTCTATGGTCTCTCTATGGTCTCCTTCTGGTCTCTCCTTGGTCTCTCTCTGGTCTCTTTCTGGTCTCATGGTCTCTCTCTGGTCTCTCTGATGTCACCAAACCACACAGTCACAGAACTAACAAACAAACTCTCAATGGTGCTCGAGACACGAGAGAGACCAGAGAGAGAGACTAGACCGAGACCAGCAAGAGACCCGAGAGAGATCAGAGAGAGAGACTAGACCGAGACCAGCAAGAGACCAGAGAGAGAGACCCGAGAGAGAGACTAGAGAGAAACCAGAGAGAGAGGGAGACCTGAGAGAGAGACTAGAGAGAGACTAGAGAGAGACCAGAGAGAGAGACCAGAGAGAGAGACCAGAGAGAGACCCGAGAGAGACCCGAGAGAGACCCGAGAGAGACCCGAGAGAGACCCGAGAGAGACCCGAGAGAGACCCGAGAGAGACCAGAGAGAGACCAGAGAGAGACCCGAGAGAGACCCGAGAGAGACCAGAGAGAGACCCGAGAGAGACCAGAGACAGACCAGAGAGAGACCCGAGAGAGAAAATAATGAAACCATGACCAGAAGATGCTCTTGCTTGTTCCATTCACAAATCTTAAACTCATTAAGATTTTATAAAAAAGTAATTTCAAATTGATTGCGTTTAACCGAACAGCCATATAAGCGAATATTCCCCCCCCCCCCTCCCTCCCCCCTAATCCCTCCTCCCCCTCCCTCCCCTCCCCTGGCTCCTCTCAGTATTGATGTGCTTCCCGATTGGCCCGAGCGTGTCTCGGTTCGAACACCTGTTTCGGGCTCCTCCAGATGGTTTCCAGGTCTACAAACATTTAATATGATGTCACCCTAATCTGCTCGCCACGGCCGCCATCACGCCACAGCCCCCATCACGCCACAGCCCCCATCACGCCACAGCCCCCATCACGCCATGGCCGCCATCACGCCACAGCCCCCATCACGCCACAGCCCCCATCACGCCACAGCCCCCATCACGCCACAGCCCCCATCACGCCATGGCCGCCATCACGCCACAGCCCCCATCACGCCACAGCCCCCATCACGCCACAGCCCCCATCACGCCACAGCCCCCATCACGCCATGGCCGCCATCACGCCACAGCCCCCATCACGCCACAGCCCCCATCACGCCACAGCCCCCATCACGCCATGGCCGCCATCACGCCACAGTCCCCATCACTCTGGTCTCACTCTGGTCTCTCTTTGATCTCTCTCTGGTCTCTCACTCTGGTCTCACTCTGGTCTCTCACTCTGGTCTCACTCTGGTCTCACTCTGGTCTCACTCTGGTCTCACTCTGGTCTCTCACTCTGGTCTCACTCTGGTCTCTCACTCTGGTCTCACTCTGGTCTCACTCTGGTCTCTCACTCTGGTCTCTCACTCTGGTCTCACTCTGGTCTCTCACTCTGGTCTCACTCAGGTCTCTCACTCTGATCTCTCTCTGGTTTCTCACTCTGGTCTCACTCTGGTCTCACTCTGGTCTCTCACTCTGGTCTCACTCTGGTCTCTCACTCTGGTCTCACTCTGGTCTCTCACTCTGGTCTCACTCTGGTCTCACTCTGGTCTCACTCTGGTCTCTCACTCTGGTCTCACTCTGGTCTCTCACTCTGGTCTCACTCTGGTCTCTCACTCTGGTCTCTCACTCTGGTCTCACTCTGGTCTCTCACTCTGGTCTCACTCTGGTCTCTCTCTGGTCTCTCACTCTGGTCTCACTCTGGTCTCTCACTCTGGTTTCTCACTCTGGTCTCTCACCCTGGCCCAACCCACCTCTTCCCTACTGTATGAATGGGTGAACAATTGAATGGTAAAAAATATCTATATTCAAGATATTTTTTGTCGGAAGTCCCACCTCTCAGGACCAGACGTGTTGCTAGGGTGGTTGCTAAGGCAAACTGGAGTTTTCTCGACGATTGAAGGCCTCTGATTGGTCAATCCTTATTTTACAAAGACAATGTCACAATGTAAACTGAGCTAGAGGAGTTTATTTTTACATATTGGTCAATAGGAGCAAAACACGTTAGCATAAGCACGTTAGCATTAGCACGTTAGCATCGTCCACATGTATGCAGTCTATTGAAGGAACTCTCAACTTTCTAGCAGGTTGAACTATATCTGGGCGGCACGGTGGCTGAGTGGTTAGCCCTCTCACCTCTCAGCAAGAAGGTCCTGGGTTCGAATCGCGGTCGGAACAGGGCCTTTCTGAGTGGAGTTTGCATGTTCTCCCCGTGTCTGCGTAGGTTTCCTCCGGGTGCTCCGGTTTCCCCTTCCAATAAAAACATGCACAATAGGTCTGAATGTAAATGAGAGAGTGAATGGATGGTGTTGGGTCAGAGGCTTTGATGGACCAGTGTGTTCTGGACTCGCTTCTGTCATCACCGTGTGTGGAAGGACTGGAACAATATCTGACTCTGAACATTGGAAAGTGCTTTGGGTCTGTACCTTGGTCTGTAGAATGCGCTATATAAATAAACATTACCATACCTACCTATCTAGCCGTACCATTTTTAAGGCATTATATATTGTGTTTACTCTATAGTTTTCAGATAAGTTCAAAATCTGGTCCAAGCACCGGTGGGGGAGAATCACAGATGTTTTTTTCTTTCCCTTTCTCTAATAGCAGCGTAGACCTTGGTCCGTCTGTTGGCTGGTTCCTGGGGGCAGCGGTGATGGAGGGTTCCCCACAGACGCTGCAGATTTACAGTGGTCTGGTCCCTGTGTGGCTCTGATGGGATCTGCCTCCTGCCGACCACCGCCTGCTCGCCGGAGGAGGCACCTTCAGCTCCGACTCTCTCCATGAGACCAAACTATCATGCACCAGACCCAAACACCGGCTTAATATCAACCCCTACATTAGTTCTGTTAGATTCACAACAATAAATACGGCGTGATAAGTTTATTAATGGTCTTATCTTGCTTTTCAAAGACGAATTCCATGCCTGGTTTTATTGATTGATTAGAGTCAGATTTGTAATTTGCTAACCCATTTTTGGATTATTTCTCCTGAATGGATTATACTTTGGAAAATACAAGTGGATATTCTTTTTCCATGTACATTTACGGAGTGAAAGAGCTTTAGCAAGGATGGAGGAAGTCTAATTTGTTTAAGCAGCAGAAGACGAAAGGTAAAACACGTATACAGACGTGATTTATTTTGTGCCCATATTAAGTGTTATATCTTTGTAATGCCAAGTCCGATATTGTTTACGCTTATATATAAATGTAGATGAGAAAATAAGCTTTAAAATGATATATAGCTTGTGGGTAATGAAAAAAATACATCTGCTATTGCCGGCAGAAGTATTTTGTTAGCTTAAGGGGTTAAGAAAAGTGCTGTATAGAATCAAGTGTATTTGGATTGCGAAAAAGACAGTTCATTAGTTTTTTCCCAATACTTTTCTCTGTGAGTTTGTGTGATTCGTTTGTGATCGTTGCAAACTTCTGCGGCGACATAGGACACCCCTGCCTAGCACCACGACACTTTTATTCGATTCAGTGCATTTTATGAAACCGATGCATTATTATTATTATTAATTTTGTGTTGGCGAGTCCATAAACGTTGTTGAATATCCTGGATCTTACCATAGAACAGCCACTACGCCTCCGTCTCCCTCTTTCCATACACTTTCTGTACCTTTGACAGAAACGCCACAGCCTGAACTCACCACACACCCCTCCCCCGCTTTCCCCTTCCCCTCTTTTTCCCCCCCTCAATCTTCAATCAATCCCATTTGATTCGTGTTTGCGTCTGAAGCCTCACCTGCAGTCATGTACATGCAGAAACACGGCTTCAAAACCGCGTTAGGCCGAGCTTCATGTGGCGGCGGTTTAATCAGGCGGTGAAGACATGCAGATGGCGTCCAGCTTTGATCAGCCGATGCGTGTGCCGCCTCGCGTGACTTCCCCGTGGCCCGAGCTCACCCGTTAGCATGTATTTTTTAAGGTTGCCTGCATTTATAGCTGCACCGGCTTGTCAGAGCGCGTCCGCATGTGCATGGAAGATCCGGGCAATGGTTTCACACCAAACTCACATGGGATTTCCTGTACATTTGGTCCATTAATATTTCAATGCGTGTAATATATTCGAGGAAAGAGTATTTTTAGGGCAGTCTCTGGGTGGTTTGCTTGGATGATGTAGTGTTCTCTTCAGATTGTCAAAGCGGATTAAGGGCAAAAGCAAATATATAATTGGAAAGTGCTAGAGCTAATAATGGGGCAGTAGATCTGAAATGATATGTTGTTAAAAAAAAACCTGGCTTCTAACACAAAAATTTAGTTAAATGACCATAATAAATGAAACTTAAAGCTGGGTTACTCCATTCTTTTAGCCAATACAAGTAAAAAGTTCAGATCTCAACAGGCTACTAAATTGATATCAGGTTAACCTATTGGTATTGGTCAGAAATGTGCCGATATATTTTGTACATATATGCATTTGACCCATCTTTCCAAAGTCAGGCCTCAGGAGCTGGAGTCCTCGGGGGGTAGAGGTATTTTCCTTTTTAGTGGTAGGAGAAACCGGAGCACCCGGAGGAAACCAACATAGACGGAGAACATGTAAAACTCGGCTGAGAAATGCCCTGTTCCTACTGGGATTTGAATCCAGGACCCAGGTCTAAAATATTGGTGAGAATGAGCAATTTGCCAGCTACATTTACAAACTTTTAAATGGTTTTAAATAAGTGCCCCGCCCCTTTAAAGAAGTCCCATACTTGGCGTTTGAATCAACACGTTTTAAGATGAAGGTTGTGGGTTCGAGTCCACCATGAGACCTTCTCCACCTAACTCCCACTGATGTCTGCTGTCGTTGTGTCCTTGGGCAAGACACTTAACCCCACTTTGCCGAAAAGGAGCGCGGAAGTGATGTTCGCTGCATGCCTTGATGTGTATGTGTATGTGTATGTACAGTATATGTGTATGTATGTATATGTATAGTGTATATGTATGTATAGTGTATATGTATGTGTATGCATCAAACTGAAATTTCCCCATTGTGGGACTAAAAGGACCTTCTTCTTCTTCTTCATACCCATATACTTTACACATTCAGGCATGCAGCGTACGATTACTTCCGCGCTCCTTAATAGGCAAGGTGTGGTGAAGTGCCTTGCCCAAGGACACAATGGCAGCAGACCTCAGTGGGAGTCGGTGGAGAGGATGTTGCGGTAGATCTCGAAGACACAACCTTCTTCCGGCTCCACCCACTGAGCCACTGTCGTCCCAAATGACTTTTAGATAGTGAAATGTAATGCAGCCTCTGTCCAGACGGTGGCGCTACACATCACACATGTCTTCTTCTCTTGTTTACATCGTGTCTGTTAATATTAGAGTGCGATGGTGCAATCACAGAGTTACCAGTGCAACAGTCCAGAGACTTATACATGTTTTAACGCCTGCTTTGCCCTGTTTACACTGCCTGAAAATCAAAATGAACTTAGGAATGTAGATCTTGGATTGATTTATCAGGTTTGATGAGTTTAGCCCAATCTGGAGAAGATGTACGTTAATTTTCATGACTAGGCAAGGCTAGTTTAATTGTGTAGCACAGGTTATATTAAGGGAATAGGGCTGGAAAGTCTTGTCCCAGAAGCACTTCCGGTTCTTTGCTTGGATACAAACAAACCGTCAGCTGTTCGAAGAGGCGGTTTAATTTAATTTTAAAGTTACAAAATGCTTTGCTTTGTTTTCGGCTGTAATCATCAAAGTTTACGCGACTCATGCTCATTTTTTAGGTTTACCAAAGACAAACAACAACAAAATTGCTCCTTTTCTCCGACAGGGATCAATAAAGTATCCACCTACTTTGACAATGGTCGAATCCAGACTAAAAACAGTTAAAAGTAGTTATTTTAGACTAATTCTTTATGTTTCCAGCTCTTCCTCTCTCTCTGTGTGAGGTCCTTGTGAATAAACCGTGCAATACAAATAAACTAATCTCACACTTACTGAAGCAACCTATGGCGAACACACAACACAGAACGATGCTAATGTCCCGAGATAAAAGCCCTCACTTCTGACCCATGGCACAGACCGGTCGCCACGCTTCTGTCAGTGTGCCCCAGGGCAGCTGTGGCTGGAGGGACGGGCAGTGTCTGTGAGAGCCCAAACAGACGCCAGAAAAACAATGCATTTTTATTCATATTAAATACTATCAATAACAAACACATGGGTGACACACACACACACACACACACTGCAAAAAGTGAAGAAAAATAAATCAAACATGACTTAAATTTGGCAAAATAATAACTTTTTATAATTTACTCCTTGAAAAAAAACAATGTCATTTTTATCTTTCTCCTGATTTTCTAAGAAGTAGAATCAGAATCATTTTTTTGACCATGTAAGTAACAGGAAGTCACAGATTAAGACATTTCTTTGGCTCTCGGTGAAAACAGAATTAGAGAAAGAAAAACACATAATAAACATATTTTGGAGCACGACACAAATAATGTCATTTTTGGGGTTTGTTTTGTTCTTTAACCGCTATTTTTGTTTCATTTAAAGCTTTTACCGAATGGTTTAGATGCAGTTTGATGATAAACAGGGCCTAGAACCAAGAGAGATGCCTCAAAGCGTTAGAACTCAGTTTCAAGCATGTTTAAAGTAGATTATTGATGCATAATTATCTTGTTTTAACCTTTTAATAGTTTCTTCAAATTATTTGGTAAATCACCTTTTGAGTCAATATATCTACTTTATCAAACTCATCTCAACCATTCGGTGAAGGCCTATAAAATAAAAGAAAAATGGGATTAAAAACATAATAATAATAATAATAGTTTGTGTTATTAGTGTTGCTACATCTTAGAAAATACGTTGCTTTCTTCAAGAATGTTAAAGAGTTAAAATGACTCCTTTGGAAAGAGAAAATACAGACAACAGAAACAGAAAAGAGACTAAATGGTTTTATCCAGTTTTCAGTCAGAATTAACTCAGATCAAGGCAAAAGATAAGATATTATAGACTTTATGGATCTCACACTGGACAAGTCAGAAGTAAGTAATTTTTATTTATATAGCGCCTTTCACAGACCAAGGTACAGACCCAAAGGTACAGACCCAAAGGTACAGACCCAAAGGTACAGACCCAAAGGTACAGACCCAAAGGTACAGACCCAAAGGTACAGACCCAAAGCACTTTCCAATGTTCAGAGTCAGATATTGTTCCAATCCTTCCACACACGGTGATGACAGAAGCGAGTCCAGAACACACTGGTCCATCAAAGCCTCTGACCCAACACCATCCATTCACTCTCTCATTTACATTCAGACCTATTGTGCATGTTTTTAGTGGTAGGGGAAACCGGAGCACCTGGAGGAAACCTACACAGACACAGGGAGAACATGCAAACTCCACTCAGAAAGGCCCTGTTCCGACCGGGATTCGAACCCAGGACCTTCTTGCTGAGAAGCGAGAGAGCTAACCACTCAGCCACCGTGCCACCATAGTGTGCAACATTCATTCATTCATTTTCAACCCCTTTATTGGTCCATTTCTGGGTCGGGGGAGCACCAGTCCCTCTGATCCTCTACAGGGGGTGGGTCCACAGGAAGAAGGCTGCTCCGTCAGTGGTGAAACAACCTTGGTCTTTCAGTGGGGGCTTCAGGCAACGTGGGGTTAAGTGTCTTGCCCAAGGACACAACAGCAGTAGACATTAGTGGGTTATGGTTAACACAGTGACTGCCTGAGACCGGTGATTTCTGTCAAACTTCCCTGTATTCGACTGCGGATTAGAGGAGAACAAAAGCAGCTAGAAACAAACGTATTTTTGCTGATGAAAGTAGACAGTCCAGTCTTTCAGAATCTGGTTTCATATTTCACATGGTCATAACCCACATTATTCTGTGAGTCATGAAAGTCAGTGCAATCACCGATAACGGCTGGCAGGCAATGTGTTAACAATAATTAAAAAAACAGTCATTTCAAGCAAACATTACCTCATATTGTATCATTTTTTGCAGTGTATTATTGAAAACATAAGAATTCCAGTCTTTTTGAGCAGAATACCGCAGACAGCTGTTGTATGCACTTTGCTCCCGCTGCTGCACACGCCTCCTGACTCGCACCTATCAATATTTAAAACCCTCTAACGCACTCGCAGCTCCGGCCCCAGTCCATGCGCTGTAATCCTGCGTTTATTGTGGTCCATCCATCGTGGCTGGAGCCGGTTCAGGGGAGCTAAAGCCACTCTTTCCGGGCCTGATGGGGGTGAGGGGGGGGGGGGTGGGTATGGGGGCTCCCTCATTAGATACCGTTCCCTGTGGAGAAAGCAGCGAAAAAACAAGCCATTAGCAAAACAAACGATGTGCTAGCGGGTCCACACACACACACGTATACAGACACACACACACACACACACACACACACGGACACACACACGGACACACACACGGACACATGGAGAATGGACATTGTTTACCGAAAGGCAGAAGGCGCCGGTGTGTTGCCAGATCGGTGACGGATGCGGTGAGTGCGGTGGTAGCCGTGAGGTCAGGCCTGTATTGAGCGAGTGTAATGTTTGGAAAAATAAATTAAAAATGTATAAACATGAAAGAAGAAATGTGAAAAAACTGGGTAGTAGTAGTAGAAGTAGAAGTATTAGTAGTATTAGTAGTAGTAGATCTTAAGTCATGTGTAATGGTGGATCGATGCTCGCTAATGCAACCTGAGGGGCATGGAGAGCAGTGTGAGACCAGAGTGAGCAGAGAGAGAGCAGTGTGAGACCAGAGTGAGCAGAGAGAGAGCAGTGTGAGACCAGAGTGAGCAGAGAGAGAGCAGTGTGAGACCAGAGTGAGCAGAGAGAGAGCAGTGTGAGACCAGAGTGAGCAGAGAGAGAGCAGTGTGAGACCAGAGTGAGCAGAGAGAGAGCAGTGTGAGACCAGAGTGAGCAGAGAGAGAGCAGTGTGAGACCAGAGTGAGCAGAGAGAGAGCAGTGTGAGACCAGAGTGAGCAGAGAGAGAGCAGTGTGAGACCAGAGTGAGCAGAGAGAGAGCAGTGTGAGGACCAGAGTGAGCAGAGAGAGAGCAGTGTGAGACCAGAGTGAGCAGAGAGAGAGCAGTGTGAGACCAGAGTGAGCAGAGAGAGAGCAGTGTGAAACCAGAGTGAGCAGAGAGAGAGCAGTGTGAGACCAGAGTGAGCAGAGAGAGAGCAGTGTGAGACCAGAACGAGACCAGTGAGAGACTAGAGAGAGATTAGAAAGAGCAGAAAGAGAGAGCAGAGAGAGACCAAAGAGAGACCAGAGAGAGATTAGAGAGAGCACAGAGACCAGAGAGAGAAACTAGTGACAGTGATCAGAGAGCAGAAAGAGAGACCAGAGTGAGACCAGAGTGAGTGAGCAGAGTAAGTGAGCAGAGAGAGAGACCAGAGAGAGAGCAGGTAGAGACCAGAGTGAGAGACAGAGAGGAGAGAGACCAGAAAGAGTGAGCAGCAACTAGAAAGAGAGACCAGAGTGAGACCAGAGTGAGACCAGAGAGAGACCAGAGAGAGACCAGAGAGAGACCAGAGTGAGTGAGCAGAGTGAGTGAGCAGAGAGAGAGACCAGAGAGAGAGTAAGGAGAGACAGAGAGGAGAGAGACCAGAAAGAGTGAGCAGCAACTAGAAAGAGAGACCAGAGAGAGACCAGAGTGAGACCAGAGTGAATGAGCAGAGAGAGACCAGAGTGAGACCAGAGAGAGAGAGCAGAGTTACGGCTTCTGCCTTTGAGTGGTTGACGTGTGGCTCGTCCTGATGCAGCAGTGAGGCCTCATGGGTAATTAGCGCGGCCGCCCTTTGACCTGCGCTTGTCCGACACGTGCACGCTCCTGACAGCCCGCCGTCCTGCCGAACAACGCCAAAACATGAGCACTTGATCCCAGCGCACGCCGGCGGAGGCAGAGGACATAATTAAACGTAACACGGGAACCATCTGAGTTTGACGAGACGAGTTTTCAAACGCACATTATGTAAACAACGGCAAGAAACAGAAGCTGAAAGATTCTTGTAAACGTTTTTTCTGTATATTATCATTTAATTTAATTTTAAATGTGGGTTCTTCCACACATTCTTTTGAATATGGTCCTGGACTGGTTCTGGTTCGGTTCCATCGATAATCAGATATCAGATAAAGACTCAGAGTTTAGAGAGCAAGACCAGAGAGAGAGAGACCAGAGAGAGAGAGACCAGAGAGAGAGACCATAGAGAGACCATAGAGAGACCAGAGAGAGAGACCATAGAGAGACCAGAGAGAGAGACCATAGAGAGACCAGAGAGAGAGACCATAGAGAGAGACCATAGAGAGACCAGAGAGAGAGACCATAGAGAGACCAGAGAGAGACCATAGAGAGACCATAGAGAGAGACCATAGAGAGACCATAGAGAGGGAGACTAGAGAAAGAGACCAGAGAGAGACTAGATAGAGAGAGACCATAGAGAAAGAGACCTGAGAGAGAGACCAGGGAGAGAGACCAGAGAGAGACCAGAGAGAGGGAGACTAGAGAAAGAGACCAGAGAGAGACTAGATAGACTAGAGAGAGGGAGACCAGAAGAAAGACCAGTGAAAGAGACCAGAGAGTAGAGACCAGAGAGAGAGACTAAAGAGAGAGAGAACAGAGAGACCAGAGAGAGGGAGACCAGAAGAAAGACCAGAGGGAGGGACTAGAGAGAAGGAGAGACCAGAGACAGAGACTCGAGAGGGGGGCTTGAGAGAGACCAGAAAGAGTAACCAGAGAGATGACTTGTTACCGTAGCAACACACTGTTTACCAGCATCAGCCTTTCAACCTAATGTTTCAGCTGTATTTAAGTTACATTTATTCACCAGTTAAGTTCCATTGGTTTGAACCGGAGCAGTCTAAATGACGGGTGCGGCAGTCCTCGTGTTAAGCAATTTTTAAAAATGAGTTTCCGTCTCATTTCATTGAGTAATAATCTCGTGCGTCTGAGAAATCTGGTCCCGATCTATCTCAAACCAGACGGATTCTCTGTTTGGTCCTGGACTATTGTCATGTTCTGATGTGAGAGAAACGCTTTGTTTTTCCTTTGGTGTTAGCGGCGTCTCTCTCATGCTGTCTCCGCTCTCTCTTGCTGTCTCCTCTCTCTCTTGCTGCCGCCGCTCTCTCCTGTTGCCGAAAAGTGAGAGAACAGAGAGAAAGACCAAACCAGAGGGCAAGGAGAAAGAGACCAGGGAGAGAGAAAGAGACTAAACCAGAGGGTAGAGAGAGAGACACCAGGGAGAGAGAGAGACTAAAACAGAGTGCAGAGAAAGAGACACCAGGGAGAGAGAGAGACTAAAACAGCGGGCAGAGAGAGAGACACCAGGGAGAGAGACTAAAACAGAGGGCAGAGAGAGAGACACCAGGGAGAGAGAGAGACTAAAACAGAGGGCAGAGAGAGAGACACCAGGGAGAGAGACAGACTAAAACAGAGTGCAGAGAAAGAGACACCAGGGAGAGAGAGAGACTAAAACAGAGGGCAGAGAGAGCGACACCAGGGAGAGAGAGAGACTAAAACAGAGGGCAGAGAGAGAGACACCAGGGAGAGAGAGAGACTAAAACAGAGGGCAGAGAGAGAGACACCAGGGAGAGAGAGAGACTAAAACAGGGGGAGAGAGAGAGAGAGACACCAGGGAGAGAGAGAGACTAAAACAGAGGGCAGAGAGAGAGACACCAGGGAGAGAGAGAGACTAAAACAGAGGGCAGAGAGAGAGACACCAGGGAGAGAGACTAAAACAGAGGGCAGAGAGAGAGACACCAGGGAGAGGGAGAGACTAAAACAGAGGGCAGAGAGAGAGAGACACCAGGGAGAGAGAGAGACTAAAACAGAGTGCAGAGAAAGAGACACCAGGGAGAGAGAGAGACTAAAACAGCGGGCAGAGAGAGAGACACCAGGGAGAGAGACTAAAACAGAGGGCAGAGAGAGAGACACCAGGGAGAGAGAGAGACTAAAACAGAGGGCAGAGAGAGAGACACCAGGGAGAGAGAGAGACTAAAACAGAGTGCAGAGAAAGAGACACCAGGGAGAGAGAGAGACTAAAACAGAGGGCAGAGAGAGCGACACCAGGGAGAGAGAGAGACTAAAACAGAGGGCAGAGAGAGAGACACCAGGGAGAGAGAGAGACTAAAACAGAGGGCAGAGAGAGCGACACCAGGGAGAGAGAGAGACTAAAACAGGGGGAGAGAGAGAGACACCAGGGAGAGAGAGAGACTAAAACAGAGGGCAGAGAGAGAGACACCAGGGAGAGAGAGAGACTAAAACAGAGGGCAGAGAGAGAGACACCAGGGAGAGAGACTAAAACAGAGGGCAGAGAGAGAGACACCAGGGAGAGGGAGAGACTAAAACAGAGGGCAGAGAGAGAGAGACACCAGGGAGAGAGAGAGACTAAAACAGAGTGCAGAGAAAGAGACACCAGGGAGAGAGAGAGACTAAAACAGCGGGCAGAGAGAGAGACACCAGGGAGAGAGACTAAAACAGAGGGCAGAGAGAGAGACACCAGGGAGAGAGAGAGACTAAAACAGAGGGCAGAGAGAGAGACACCAGGGAGAGAGAGAGACTAAAACAGAGTGCAGAGAAAGAGACACCAGGGAGAGAGAGAGACTAAAACAGAGGGCAGAGAGAGCGACACCAGGGAGAGAGAGAGACTAAAACAGAGGGCAGAGAGAGAGACACCAGGGAGAGAGAGAGACTAAAACAGAGGGCAGAGAGAGCGACACCAGGGAGAGAGAGAGACTAAAACAGCGGGCAGAGAGAGAGACACCAGGGAGAGAGAGAGACTAAAACAGAGGGCAGAGAGAGAGACACCAGGGAGAGAGAGAGACTAAAACAGAGGGCAGAGAGAGAGACACCAGGGAGAGAGACTAAAACAGAGGGCAGAGAGAGAGACACCAGGGAGAGGGAGAGACTAAAACAGAGGGCAGAGAGAGAGAGACACCAGGGAGAGAGAGAGACTAAAACAGAGGGCAGAGAGAGCGACACCAGGGAGAGAGAGAGACTAAAACAGAGGGCAGAGAGAGAGACACCAGGGAGAGAGAGAGACTAAAACAGAGGGCAGAGAGAGAGACACCAGGGAGAGAGAGAGACTAAAACAGAGGGCAGAGAGAGCGACACCAGGGAGAGAGAGAGACTAAAACAGAGGGCAGAGAGAGAGAGACACCAGGGAGAGGGAGAGACTAAAACAGAGTGCAGAGAAAGAGACACCAGGGAGAGAGAGAGACTAAAACAGAGGGCAGAGAGAGAGACACCAGGGAGAGGGAGAGACTAAAACAGAGTGCAGAGAAAGAGACACCAGGGAGAGAGAGAGACTAAAACAGAGGGCAGAGAGAGAGAGACCCAGGGAGAGGGAGAGACTAAAACAGAGTGCAGAGAAAGAGACACCAGGGAGAGAGAGAGACTAAAACAGAGGGCAGAGAGAGAGACCACCAGGGAGAGACTAAAACAGAGGGCAGAGAGAGAGACACCAGGGAGAGGGAGAGACTAAAACAGAGGGCAGAGAGAGAGACACCATGGAGAGAGAGAGACTAAAACAGAGTGCAGAGAAAGAGACACCAGGGAGAGAGAGAGACTAAAACAGAGGGCTGAGAGAGCGACACCAGGGAGAGAGACTAAAACAGAGGGCAGAGAGAGAGACACCAGGGAGAGGGAGAGACTAAAACAGAGGGCAGAGAGAGACACCAGGGAGAGAGAGAGACTAAAACAGAGGGCAGAGAAAGAGACACCAGGGAGAGAGAGAGACTAAAACAGAGGGCAGAGAGAGAGACACCAGGGAGAGAGACTAAAACAGAGGGCAGAGAGAGAGACACCAGGGAGAGGGAGAGACTAAAACAGAGGGCAGAGAGAGAGACACCAGGGAGAGGGAGAGACTAAAACAGAGGGCAGAGAAAGAGACACCAGGGAGAGACCAGAGAGAGAGACCAGAGAGAGAGGACAGAGACACCAGAGAGAGAGAGACCAGAGAGATAGAGAGACCAGAAAGAGAGATTAGACAGTCTTTCATCCACCACCCACTTCTATCCTGTCTCTGACTTTCCAAAAGCATTTCTTCCAGTACAAAACTCTGCATCATAAACTCCGGGACCGTAACAACACCTGCTCTCACCTCCTCGCGCTCGTCTGATCCATACCTCGGTACATCCCGGTGCCCTCTCCTCTCCGCTCCTCCCGGTCTCTCTCTCATTTCCCCACAGCCGCGATAATTAGCTTCAGACTGTCAGATAATTAGCCGCGCTGCATCTAATTTTGGTCGCAACCTCGGCCCGCGATGGTCAAACGAAATCAATGGCGGTACAGAAATGTGTGAGATTAGCGCCGGGCGTCGACGGGCGATTAATGGGTTAGGCCATTATCTCGTGTTTGGATCTCGTTGGCGAGCGGCGGGAATGGAGTGGAAAGCCTTTAAACGCCGTCTTCACCAGATCCCATCAAGCGTTTTTTTTTTTTTTTGCTCGGGAGACGGTTGTTTTTATCCAATTTGAATCGAGTCACCTCCCGACACCGGCCGCGGTGAGGAGAGGGCGGAGTAATTACCGGCGGTGTGTGTAAATTATGAAGCTATTTCCGTGAAAATGCAGAGGTCGGAAAAGGCGGGAAAGAGAAGTGTTGGAGAAAGAGAAGTGTTGGAGAAAGAGAAGTGTTGGAGAAAGAGAAGTGTTGGATAAAGAGAAGTGTTGGAGAAAGAGAAGTATTGAAGAAAGAGAAGTGTTGGAGAAAGAGAAGTGTTGGAGAAAGAGAAGTGTTGGAGAAAGAAGTGCTGGAGAAAGAGAAGTGTTGGAGAAAGAGAAGTGTTGGAGAAAGAGAAGTGTTGGAGAAAGAGAAGTGTTGGAGAAAGAAGTGTTGGAGAAAGAGAAGTGTTGGAGAAAGAAGTGTTGGAGAAAGAGAAGAGTTGGAGAAAGAGAAGTGTTGGAGAAAGAGAAGTGTTGAAGAAAGAGAAGTGTTGGAGAAAGAGAAGTGTTGGAGAAAGAAGTGTTGGAGAAAGAGAAGAGTTGGAGAAAGAGAAGTGTTGGAGAAAGAGAAGTGTTGGAGAAAGAGAAGTGTTGGAGAAAGAGAAGTGTTAGAGAAAGAGAAGTGTTGGAGAAAGAGAAGTGTTGGAGAAAGAGAAGTGTTGGAGAAAGAGAAGAGTTAGAGAAAGAGAAGTGTTGGAGAAAGAGAAGTGTTGGAGAAAGAGAAGAGTTAGAGAAAGAGAAGTGTTGGAGAAAGAGAAGTGTTGGAGAAAGAAGTGTTGGAGAAAGAAGTGTTGGAGAAAGAGAAGTGTTGGAGAAAGAGAAGTGTTGGAGAAAGAGAAGTGTTGGAGAAAGAGAAGAGTTGGAGAAAGAGAAGTGTTGGAGAAAGAGAAGTGTTGGAGAAAGAGAAGTATTGAAGAAAGAGAAGTGTTGGAGAAAGAGAAGTGTTGGAGAAAGAGAAGTGTTGGAGAAAGAGAAGTGTTGGAGAAAGAGAAGTGTTGGAGAAAGAAGTGTTGGAGAAAGAGAAGAGTTGGAGAAAGAGAAGTGTTGGAGAAAGAGAAGTGTTGGAGAAAGAGAAGTGTTGGAGAAAGAGAAGTGTTGGAGAAAGAAGTGTTGGAGAAAGAGAAGAGTTGGAGAAAGAGAAGTGTTGGAGAAAGAGAAGTGTTGGAGAAAGAGAAGTGTTGGAGAAAGAGAAGTGTTGGAGAAAGAGAAGTGTTGGAGAAAGAAGTGTTGGAGAAAGAGAAGAGTTAGAGAAAGAGAAGTGTTAGAGAAAGAGAAGTGTTGGAGAAAGAGAAGTGTTGGAGAAAGAGAAGTGTTGGAGAAAGAGAAGTGTTGGAGAAAGAGAAGAGTTAGAGAAAGAGAAGTGTTGGAGAAAGAGAAGTGTTGGAGAAAGAGAAGTGTTAGAGAAAGAGAAGTGTTGGAGAAAGAGAAGTGTTGGAGAAAGAAGTGTTGGAGAAAGAAGTGTTGGAGAAAGAAGTGTTGGAGAAAGAGAAGTGTTGGAGAAAGAGAAGTGTTGGAGAAAGAGAAGTGTTGGAGAAAGAGAAGAGTTGGAGAAAGAGAAGTGTTGGAGAAAGAGAAGTGTTGGAGAAAGAGAAGTATTGAAGAAAGAGAAGTGTTGGAGAAAGAGAAGTGTTGGAGAAAGAGAAGTGTTGGAGAAAGAGAAGTGTTGGAGAAAGAGAAGTGTTGGAGAAAGAAGTGTTGGAGAAAGAGAAGAGTTGGAGAAAGAGAAGTGTTGGAGAAAGAGAAGTGTTGGAGAAAGAGAAGTGTTGGAGAAAGAGAAGTGTTGGAGAAAGAGAAGTGTTGGAGAAAGACAAGTGTTGGAGAAAGAGAAGTGTTGGAGAAAGAAGTGTTGGAGAAAGAAGTGTTGGAGAAAGAGAAGTGTTGGAGAAAGAGAAGTGTTGGAGAAAGAGAAGTGTTGGAGAAAGAGAAGTGTTGGAGAAAGAGAAGAGTTAGAGAAAGAGAAGTGTTGGAGAAAGAGAAGTGTTGGAGAAAGAGAAGTATTGGAGAAAGAGAAGAGTTAGAGAAAGAGAAGTGTTGGAGAAAGAGAAGTGTTGGAGAAAGAAGTGTTGGAGAAAGAAGTGTTGGAGAAAGAAGTGTTGGAGAAAGAGAAGTGTTGGAGAAAGAGAAGTGTTGGAGAAAGAGAAGTGTTGGAGAAAGAGAAGAGTTAGAGAAAGAGAAGTGTTGGAGAAAGAGAAGTGTTGGAGAAAGAGAAGAGTTAGAGAAAGAGAAGTGTTGGAGAAAGAGAAGTGTTGGAGAAAGAAGTGTTGGAGAAAGAAGTGTTGGAGAAAGAAGTGTTGGAGAAAGAGAAGTGTTGGAGAAAGAGAAGTGTTGGAGAAAGAGAAGTGTTGGAGAAAGAGAAGAGTTGGAGAAAGAGAAGTGTTGGAGAAAGAGAAGTGTTGGAGAAAGAGAAGTATTGAAGAAAGAGAAGTGTTGGAGAAAGAGAAGTGTTGGAGAAAGAGAAGTGTTGGAGAAAGAGAAGTGTTGGAGAAAGAGAAGTGTTGGAAGAAAGAAGTGTTGGAGAAAGAGAAGAGTTGGAGAAAGAGAAGTGTTGGAGAAAGAGAAGTGTTGGAGAAAGAGAAGTGTTGGAGAAAGAGAAGTGTTGGAGAAAGACAAGTGTTGGAGAAAGAGAAGTGTTGGAGAAAGAGAAGTGTTGGAGAAAGAGAAGTGTTGGAGAAAGACAAGTGTTGGAGAAAGAGAAGTGTTGGAGAAAGAAGTGTTGGAGAAAGAAGTGTTGGAGAAAGAGAAGTGTTGGAGAAAGAGAAGTGTTGGAGAAAGAGAAGTGTTGGAGAAAGAAGTGTTGGAGAAAGAGAAGTGTTGGAGAAAGAGAAGTGTTGGAGAAAGAGCGGCTTTGTGGGTTTGTAGGAATGAGGTTTTTTTAGATTTGAAAAGTCCATGATGTGTTCCACGTCTAGATCTGTCTGTGTGGGGTTTGCATGTTCTCCCTGTGTCTGCGTAGGTTTCCTCCAGGTGCTCCGGAAAAGCATCACTAAAGCAGGTTTAAAACTGAGCTAAAGCAGGTCTGAAACAGGTCTGAAGCAGGACTGATGCAGGTCTGAAGCGGGTCTAAAACAGGACTAAAACCGGGCTAAAGCAGGACTGAACAGAGACTAAAGCAGCGACTGAAGTAGAGGCTAAAGCAGGACTAAAGCATGTCTAAAACAGGACTAAAGCAGGACTAAAGCAGGACTAAAACAGGTCTAAAGCAGGACTAATGCAGGACTAATGCAGGACTAAAGCAGGACTAAAGCATGTCTAAAGCAGGACTAATGCAGGACTAATGCAGGACTAAAGCATGTCTAAAGCAGGACTAAAGCATGTCTAAAACAGGACTAAAGCATGACTAAAACAGGTCTAAAACAGGGCTAATGCAGGACTAAAACAGGTCTAAAACAGGGCTAATGCAGGACTAAAGCAGGACTAAAGCAGGACTAAAACAGGGCTAATGTAGGACTAAAGCAGGACTAAAGCAGGACTAAAACAGGGCTAATGTAGGACTAAAGCAGGACTAAAGCAGGACTAAAACAGGGCTAATGCAGGACTAAAGCAGGACTAAAGCAGGACTAAAGCAGGACTAAAACAGGGCTAATGTAGGACTAAAGCAGGACTAAAGCAGGACTAAAACAGGGCTAATGCAGGACTAAAGCAGGACTAAAGCAGGACTAAAACAGGGCTAATGCAGGACTAAAGCAGGACTAAAGCAGGACTAAAGCAGGACTAAAACAGGGCTAATGTAGGACTAAAGCAGGACTAAAACAGGGCTAATGCAGGACTAAAGCAGGACTAAAACAGGGCTAATGCAGGACTAAAGCAGGACTAAAACAGGGCTGAAGCAGGTCTGAATGTGTGAAGTTTCTTCCAAAGCCAGCCTCCATCCAAACTCGGTCTCTCCAGATCTCCAACATTTGTCGACTCGTGGAAACGCAGTAACAAGTGGCTACAGTAGAAGCACCGTGTATCTCGCTGCACATAACAGTATAAAAATGCAAAATAGCTGCTATTGCTGGTGTAAGTCAGTCGGCGAGCGCGGGCCCTGACGTCTGGCGTGCCCGGGAGAGCCGTTACCGTGACTGGTAAGTGCAATAGGCAGGTGTGACTGGCGGGAACACCCTTTCGCTCTAATCCACGCCGCTGCAAGAATTCGGGTTAATGCGGAGTTATAATAAAGACCCGCGCGAGAAGAGCTAGCCCGCGTCCGGCTGCGCGAGTATATCACCGCCGCGCACCTCTCTGTGATGACAGCCTCGGCGCCGGTGACACTAAATCCTCCGCACTTATGCATCATTCCCCATTTGCGGCTCGGCGGGAAAAGCATCCGAGGTAATATAACAGTTTGCGAGGCGGCATCTGTCTCCGGGAAGGGGCTAAGACGGTGTCACTGCGGTGTGTAGCGGCCGCGGAGCCATTCATTCTGGTTAGCCACTTCCACTTTGCCTCGGAAGGCTGTTCTGACCTGCAGTGCGGCACTCGGGGAAGCGGCTAGTGTTAGCGTAGCGGTGTAAGCGGAGGGGGTTGACAGTCCGCAAGGGTGGGTTTCAAATGAATTCGTTTTTTTTTTTTTTTATATTTTACATTTTTACCTTTATTTTTAATGTATTGTGATTACTTATGATTTGAATGTGTTGTGTAGGAATTGTGCTATACAGATAAACTTGCCTTTCTGACCATACTCACATTCATCTCAACGAGTGACTCTAACACTATGAAAAATATTTATATAGACCTTTTTTCTAACCAGAGTAACTAGCTGTTTCAAGAATATACACACAACCATATGTTTTATTTTCTTATCTGTTGATGGGGACAGTGCCATCCGAGACAAAAAAAAGAGAAAAAAGCTAAGCAGGACAGGACCTGGTTAGTGCTGTGATGGGAGACCTCTGGGAACAGCAGGTGCCACAGTGGGGCGGCTGTAAAGTGCCAAACTGTGCCTGTGTCCTTGGGCAAGACACTTCCCCCACATTAGAATGAGTCTGGTGTGTGTGTGTGAACGGTTATCACAGACACAGACACTTTTATGATATATTCTAATGTTCTTTTGGGTCTAAAATGGGAGCCACGGCGTGTTTTGAATCGCTGTAAATGATCCCAGAGCTCACGGGGAACACGGCGGTCTTCTTGATGCACTAACGAGAGAAATTAAAGGTGCGTTTGTGTTGTTCCCGCTGCAGATTGTGTTGCTTCCTCTGCGGTTGTTGCCGTGGCGTCCTGCAGTGCGGCGCTCCGAAGCTGAAATGGCATTGGTTGTACTTAACAGTGTTTGCTAACCGGTCTCAGAGCCCCAGACTGAAAACTAGTTTGAAGAGTCCGGCCTCATCGCTTCGCGGCCCTCGGGGAGTCGGCACAATGACTTTATGTACTTTTTAAAAACAGGTTTGTGGCTGTGTTTGTAGAAAGTAAGTGGTCAGGGATTCATTCTGGATCCGGAGACGAGCTTTGGTCTCTTTTAGAAGTCGTCTCATACATTTCAAGCTGATTCTGGAGAATTATTTAAGCTCTTCCTAAAGTCCTGTAAAGATTAGATTTCATAAAATAGTGTAAACGGCAGAAGTTTATTATATAGGACAGGAAAGTGTGCCTCAGTCCTGGGTCTACAGCCTCAGTCCTGGGTCTACAGCCTCAGTCCTGGGTCTACAGCCTCAGTCCTGGGTCTACAGCCTCAGTCCTGGGTCTACAGCCTCAGTCCTGGGTCTACAGCCTCAGTCCTGGGTCTACAGCCTCAGTCCTGGGTCTACAGCCTCAGTCCTGGATCTACAGCCTCAGTCCTGGGTCTACAGCCTCAGGCCTGGGTCTACAGCCTCAGTCCTGGGTCTACAGCCTCAGTCCTGGGTCTACAGCCTCAGTCCTGGGTCTACAGCCTCAGTCCTGGGTCTACAGCCTCAGTCCTGGGTCTACAGCCTCAGTCCTGGGTCTACAGCCTCAGTCCTGGGTCTACAGCCTCAGTCCTGGGTCTACAGCCTCAGTCCTGGGTCTACAGCCTCAGTCCTGGGTCTACAGCCTCAGTCCTGGGTCTACAGCCTCAGTCCTGGGTCTACAGCCTCAGTCCTGGGTCTACAGCCTCAGTCCTGGGTCCACAGCCTCAGTCCTGGGTCTACAGCCTCAGTCCTGGGTCTACAGCCTCAGTCCTGGGTCTACAGCCTCAGTCCTGGGTCTACAGCCTCAGTCCTGGGTCTACAGCCTCAGTCCTGGGTCTACAGCCTCAGTCCTGGGTCCACAGCCTCAGTCCTGGGTCTACAGCCTCAGTCCTGGGTCTACAGCCTCAGTCCTGGGTCTACAGCCTCAGTCCTGGGTCTACAGCCTCAGTCCTGGGTCTACAGCCTCAGTCCTGGGTCCACAGCCTCAGCTGTATAGACCGTGATCCTCCCGCTCTCTCTGGACCACGTTATTTCCTGAGTTTAAAGGGTTTGCTTCTGATCTCCTGAAACTTTGTAAAGTCCCGAGAGGATTTCATTGAAACTTGGTGAATTCAAAGGCTCTTGCTGTTCACTGATGTAGAGCATGTGTACCGTACTGCTGATTTACAGCAGTACGGTACATTTTACGGCGTTATTACCCAGACTAGTTTTAATACTACTGCCTAAAACATTTCTTTGGACTTTCCGTTGCCTGCGTAGCCCTAGCATACAAGCCCGACACCAGTGATCCCAGCACAGACTCAGACAAACACGTACGGTCCGTCCTCTAGTGAAGGAGTTTGAAGGCACTAAACCCCATCGCAGACACCTCTCTGTAATGAAAGCCGGGACCCTCTGGCGGTGAGGCGCGTGTGAAGCACTACCGCAGCCGGGCCCCAAATTAGCGTCAGGGAAAGAGCAGACTGCGGCTAATTGTTTGAATGCTCCAGAAACAAGTAACGTCTTGACACAATGGGGCTAAAAGTGCTAAGAATACACCTCTATACGTTGATGCTACAAAGACCGCGCCGCCTCCCGCTATAGACGCCACGGTCGCTCTGCCGCCATCTTGGTTCTGGGGTTTTCACCGAGGTTTTAACGGCGTGAGCAGGACGTGCAGATGGACAGGGCCCCAACAGGTCTCCAGAACCAGAACAAGTTGGTTAAATGTTTTTTTTTTTCTCAGTTTACTTTTGAACGCGCTGGAAAACAGCAGCGGGTCCTGAGTGTGTCTGAAACAGATGTTGTTTTGTGTTTTATACATTTATTTTTCTGACTTTTTTCTGCCTGAGTTGTTGCTGCAGTTCAGTGTTCATGGTTTTACACTGGTCCAGACCAGAGCAGAGAGGATTCATGGTTTTACACTGGTCCAGACCAGAGCAGAGAGGATTCATGGTTTTACACTGGTCCAGACCAGAGCAGAGAGGATTCATGGTTTTACACTGGTCCAGACCAGAGCAGAGAGGATTCATGGTTTACACTGGTCCAGACCAGAGCAGAGAGGATTCATGGTTTACACTGGTCCAGACCAGAGCAGAGAGGGTTCATGGTTTTACACTGGTCCAGACCAGAGCAGAGAGGATTCATGGTTTTACACTGGTCCAGACCAGAGCAGAGAGGATTCATGGTCCGAACCAAGTGGATCAGGTGAAAATCCACTGGAGGAATGCTAACTTTTTGAAAAATGCTAATGAAGCATTTAGCATTTTACTTTGGACCAGAGCAGAGACAATGGTTTGAATCAAGCGGCTACTCCACCTTTTGACCCGTCCTGCTCCACCCAGAGGCTGCTCCACCTTTTGACCCGTCCTGCTCCACCCAGAGGCTACTCCACCTTTTGACCCGTCCTGCTCCACCCAGAGGCTACTCCACCTTTTGACCCGTCCTGCTCCACCCAGAGGCTACTCCACCTCTGCTGCTGTGACCCGTCCTGCTCCACCCAGAGGCTACTCCACCTCTGCTGCTGTGACCTGAGACTGTTGCTGATTATTACTATTTATCTTTTTCGAACAATCCATTTCATTTTTCAGTTTTGCTGCCTACCTTTTACTGGGTACAGCTCTGATTGCCACCCCCCCCCCCCGACCCAGAAATGGATTAAGGGGAAGAAAATGGATGGATGGATCTACAGTATCTATATCTTATCTATCTATATCTTATCTATATATTATCTATACAGTGATCCTGTTTAATCGTGGTGCACGGAGGATGCACGGTTTATAGCGAGCCCCAGAGTTTATGTCCCCTCCTCCCGTCTGCAGTGAGTGTATTAGCATGCGTCTGCAGTGAGTGTATTAGCATGCGTCTGCAGTGAGTGTATTAGCATGCGTCTGCAGTGAGTGTATTAGCATGCGTCTGCAGTGAGTGTATTAGCATGCGTCTGCAGTGAGTGTATTAGCATGCGTCTGCAGTGAGTGTATTAGCATGCGTCTGCAGTGAGTGTATTAGCATGCGTCTGCAGTGAGTGAGTGTGTATTAGCATGCGTCTGCAGTGAGTGTATTAGCATGCGTCTGCAGTGAGTGTATTAGCATGCGTCTGCAGTGAGTGTATTAGCATGCGTCTGCAGTGAGTGTATTAGCATGCGTCTGCAGTGAGTGTATTAGCATGCAGTCTGCAGTGAGTGTATTAGCATGCGTCTGCAGTGAGTGTATTAGCATGCGTCTGCAGTGAGTGTATTAGCATGCGTCTGCAGTGAGTGTATTAGCATGCGTCTGCAGTGAGTGTATTAGCATGCGTCTGCAGTGAGTGTATTAGCATGCGTCTGCAGTGAGTGTATTAGCATGCGTCTGCAGTGAGTGTATTAGCATGCGTCTGATATTGCAGTGTCTGCAGTGGTGTATTAGCATGCGTCTGCAGTGAGTGTATTAGCATGCGTCTGCAGTGAGTGTATTAGCATGCGTCTGCAGTGAGTGTATTAGCATGCGTCTGCAGTGAGTGTATTAGCATGCGTCTGCAGTGAGTGTATTAGCATGCGTCTGCAGTGAGTGTATTAGCATGCGTCTGCAGTGAGTGTATTAGCATGCGTCTGCAGTGAGTGTATTAGCATGCGTCTGCAGTGAGTGTATTAGCATGCGTCTGCAGTGAGTGTATTAGCATGCAGTATGAATCACCTGAAGTGAAACTAGCCTCGCACACTCGGGACCGGGGCTAATGAGGAGCGGCTAATGCTAATTGCCGAAAGTGAGTGAACAACCCACAACACAACATACTGTACTCCGGCAGGGAGCGGCTCTTAGTCTTTCCTTTCCTGGTCCTCAGACGGGTCCGATGTGAGGAGGGGATTCCAAGAAAGATGATCCTGGTTTGGAGTCGTTGTGAAACAAAAACAAGGATTATTGAATCAGTTACAGTCTCCCACATTTGTCAGAATCGTTCCTTTGTTTGTCTCGTGTAGAAGAAAAACGTATTCTACTAAAGACACGAGATGGAGATTTCTAAACCGCTGTCGTTTATGGTTTTTGTTTGTTTATTATTATTATTATTATTATTATTATTTATTTTTCTTGTCTGTGTTGATCTGGACCTTGAGTCTGCAAATTATCTATCTATCTATGGATCAATTTGGGGAGAAAATAAGAGAGAGATCAGCAAAAGACCAGAGAGAGACCAGAAAGAGAGGTATGAGAGAGAGACCAGAGAGAGACCAGAGAGAGACCGAGAGAGACCGAGAGAGACCGGCGAGAGACCGGCGAGAGACCAGAAAGAGAGGTATGAGAGAGAGACCAGAGAGAGACCGGCGAGAGACCAGAAAGAGACCAGAGAGAGACCGAGAGAGACCGAGAGAGACCGGCGAGAGACCAGAAAGAGACCAGAGAGAGACCGAGAGAGACCGAGAGAGACCGGCGAGAGACCAGAAAGAGACCAGAGAGAGACCGAGAGAGACCGGCGAGAGACCAGAAAGAGAGGTATGAGAGAGAGACCAGAGAGAGACCGGCGAGAGACCAGAAAGAGACCAGAGAGAGACCGAGAGAGACCGAGAGAGACCAGAAAGAGAGGTATGAGAGAGAGACCAGAGAGAGACCGGCGAGAGACCAGAAAGAGACCAGAGAGAGACCATAGTGTCCGCTCTGTGTCCACTCTGTGTCCGCTCTGTGTCCGCTCTGTGTCCACTCTGTGTCCAGTCTGTGTCCACTCTGTGTCCAGTCTGTGTCCACTCTGTGTCCGCTCTGTGTCCAGTCTGTGTCCACTCTGTGTCCGCTCTGTGTCCACTCTGTGTCCGCTCTGTGTCCGCTCTGTGTACGCTCTGTGTCCAGTCTGTGTCCGCTCTGTGTCCACTCTGTGTCCGCTCTGTGTCCGCTCTGTGTTCGCTCTGTGTTCGCTCTGTGTCCGCTCTGTGTCCAGTCTGTGTCCAGTCTGTGTCCGCTCTGTGTACGCTCTGTGTCCAGTCTGTGTCCAGTCTGTGTCCACTCTGTGTCCGCTCTGTGTCCGCTCTGTGTCCGCTCTGTGTTCGCTCTGTGTTCGCTCTGTGTCCGCTCTGTGTCCACTCTGTGTCCGCTCTGTGTTCGCTCTGTGTCCGCTCTGTGTCCAGTCTGTGTCCGCTCTGTGTCCAGTCTGTGTCCACTCTGTGTCCGCTCTGTGTCCGCTCTGTGTCCGCTCTGTGTCCAGTCTGTGTCCACTCTGTGTACGCTCTGTGTCCACTCTGTGTCCGCTCTGTGTCCGCTCTGTGTCCACTCTGTGTCCACTCTGTGTCAACTCTGTGTCCGCTCTGTGTCCGCTCTGTGTTCGCTCTGTGTCCACTCTGTGTCCACTCTGTGTCCGCTCTGTGTCCGCTCTGTGTCCGCTCTGTGTCCGCTCTGTGTCCACTCTGTGTCCGCTCTGTGTTCGCTCTGTGTCCACTCTGTGTCAACTCTGTGTCCGCTCTGTGTCCGCTCTGTGTCCGCTCTGTGTCCGCTCTGTGTCCACTCTGTGTCAACTCTGTGTCCGCTCTGTGTCCGCTCTGTGTTCGCTCTGTGTCCACTCTGTGTCAACTCTGTGTCCGCTCTGTGTCCGCTCTGTGTCCGCTCTGTGTCCGCTCTGTGTCCACTCTGTGTCCACTCTGTGTCAACTCTGTGTCCGCTCTGTGTCCGCTCTGTGTCCACTCTGTGTCCACTCTGTGTCCAGTCTGTGTCCACTCTGTGTCCGCTCTGTGTTCGCTCTGTGTCCGCTCTGTGTCCAGTCTGTGTCCGCTCTGTGTCCAGTCTTTGTCCACTCTGTGTCCGCTCTGTGTCCGCTCTGTGTCCGCTCTGTGTCCAGTCTGTGTCCACTCTGTGTACACTCTGTGTCCACTCTGTGTCCGCTCTGTGTCCGCTCTGTGTCCACTCTGTGTCCACTCTGTGTCAACTCTGTGTCCGCTCTGTGTCCGCTCTGTGTTCGCTCTGTGTCCACTCTGTGTCCGCTCTGTGTCCGCTCTGTGTCCACTCTGTGTCCACTCTGTGTCAACTCTGTGTCCGCTCTGTGTCCGCTCTGTGTCCGCTCTGTGTCCACTCTGTGTCCACTCTGTGTCCACTCTGTGTCCGCTCTGTGTACGCTCTGTGTACGCTCTGTGTCCAGTCTGTGTCCACTCTGTGTCCACTCTGTGTCCGCTCTGTGTTCGCTCTGTGTCCGCTCTGTGTCCAGTCTGTGTCCGCTCTGTGTCCACTCTGTGTCCACTCTGTGTCCGCTCTGTGTCCAGTCTGTGTCCGCTCTGTGTCCACTCTGTGTCCACTCTGTGTCCACTCTGTGTCCACTCTGTGTCCAGTCTGTGTCCGCTCTGTGTCCGCTCTGTGTCCGCTCTGTGTCCGCTCTGTGTCCGCTCTGTGTCCACTCTGTGTCCAGTCCTGTTTCTCTGTCAAAGCCGTCGTCCTTCTGCTTTTAGGGCTCTATCATTAATTGTTTGGTTCTTATAATACTCTATTGAATTGGGGCTGATGCACGGAACCAGCTGTCACAACACAGACCAGTATGGACTCTGGTCTCTGCACTCTCGCTTCTCAGCAAGAAGGTCCTGGGTTCGAATCCCGGTCGGAACAGGGCCTTTCTGAGTGGAGTTTGCATGTTCTCCCCGTGTCTGTCTAAAAACATGCACAATAGGTCTGAATGTAAATGAGAGAGTGAATGATGGTGTTGGGTCAGAGGCTTTGATGGTCCAGTGTGTTCTGGGCTCGCTTCTGTCATCACCGTGTGTGGAAGGACTGGAACCATATCTGACTCTGAACATTGGAAAGTGCTTTGGGTCTGTACCTTTGGGTCTGTACCTTGGGCTCTAAAATGCGCTATATAAATAAACATTACTTACTTACTTATGGACGATGTCTATGTGTTTTCTATCATTGCGTTTCTCGTGTTTGACCAGTTTGATTCTCTTTTCTGTGTTGGCGAATTGTAAAGTCCTCTGAGAAAACCACTGTAGTGATTTAGAGCTGCACATAAAAATACATTGAATTGAATTGAAGTCTTAGGAGAACAGCGGTAGACGCAGAGGAAGCAGTCCATCCGGGGTCGGTGGGTAAAATGGCGTATGCTAGCATTAGCCGTCCGCACGCCGCTCCGGTCCATCAGACGCTCTCACGACTGTGGCAATCCCTATTTGAACTCTATCTCTGGTTGTTTGTTCTGCGTGTCCCTGGAGTCGGTGGCTTTACTCGGAGACGGCGAACATATCCCATGAATCCACGGGCTAATATTGTTTGGATTGTGTCACACGCCGGCTCCTGAATTATTTATCCTTTTCACAATCTCGCCATCGCCCCGTGACACGTCTCAACGCATCTACTTGTATTTGGTGACACCGGTCTGTGCCACTCGACTAAACCTGCTCTTACTGTGTGTGTGTGTGTGTGTGTGTGTGTGAAATATATATATGTGTGTGTGAAATATGTATATATATGTGTGTGTGTGTGATATACAGTAAGTGTGTGTAATATGTGTGTGTGTTATATAAGTGTGTGTGTGTGTGTGTGTTATATAGTGTGTGTGTGTGTGTGTGTGTGTGTGTTATATAAGTGTGTGTGTGTGTGATATACAGTAAGTGTGTGTAATATGTGTGTGTGTTATATAAGTGTGTGTGTGTGTGTTATATAGTGTGTGTGTGTGTGTGTGTGTGTGTGTGTGTTATATAAGTGTGTGTGTGTGTGTGTTATATAAGTGTGTGTGTGTGAAATACATGTATATATGTGTGTGTGTGTGAAATATGTATATATATGTGTTTGTGTGTGATATACTGTATATATGTGTGTGTGTTATATAAGTGTGTGTGTGTGTGTGTGTGTGTTATATAAGTGTGTGTGTGTGTGTGTGTGTTATATAAGTGTGTGTATTCATGTATGTTTGCCTCTGCGCTCTCTGCCGTGCACTTTGTTCCCCTCGTATCTTTCATGCTAGCACATTAGCATTCCGGTTGCGTGTTGGGGTCGCGCCACATCGGCCCGGTGCCTCTCCCGGCGGCGCGTCTCTTTGCCTGTCCCGCTTTAAGTCGAAGGCGCACGAACAAATAAAAATAGACGGGCAAAGTTGTGAGCCTGGCGCCCGGGGGGGATCCCGAGCCACGGATATGTACATTCTCACTCTCCACGCTAGCAGCTAACCCCCTCCTCCTTCTGCAGTATCTCGTCTCTGCATCAGGGATTAATTCAAGAGGGGATGGAGCCATGAAGGGTTTCCTCTCTGCTTTTGTGAGTCTGTCAAATGTGATCGGTCCAGTCGGTTGGAGAGAGCGTACGGCTGTTCACTCGAAAGCCACAAATCTGGTTTGTCGGGAAACATGATCCGAGATTTCAAATATTTATCAAAGAAGAAAAAATACTGTTTCCATGATCTGTGTGTGTTTGATTTACTTTTACCATTTCAGGGTTTAGGAAAAATCATTTGGATGTATGGAAACACGTGTCGTTTTCTGTTATTGGAAGCACCTTTGAAACTATTTGCTCAAGGTAGATGGGTTTTCTCCCGCAAATGGCAAAACAATTAGTCTGATTCTAAAGAAGGCGGAACTAAACTAAACCGGCTTTTCACAAAAACTACTTGGTAAATATCTTTAGATTAAGAACGTAACATTGGTCAAACCTGCAAACTGAAGTACAGCTGACGGTGAGAAACCTTTCTTTGTTTTGGATAATCTCGTACGACTGAGAGTTACACAAACTTACTCGGTAAAGGGCAAATTGTGAGCCTTTAAAACACACTTATCTGTTTTTGCCCATTAAATATTCACTATTGGCATGTGTTACGGAACGAGAGCGGGTCTGAATCAATAAATCACACTTACCTGGTGGTATGTTGGAATAACAGAAGCCTCCTGCACCTGTTAAACTAAATCAGTTTAGTTTGGCTTCTGTTGCTGCATTAACACATTGCCTGTTAGTAGTAAGTAAGTAAGTAGTAATCTTTATTTATATACCGCCTTTTCACTGCACATCGAAGTCTCAAAGCAGTTTACAATTGGTATTTTTGGGAGCGGGGCCAGTACAGGAGGCACATGCCAGACTTATTGTACATATTTTTAGTGGTAGGGGAAACCGGAGCACCCGGAGGAAACCTACGCAGACACGGGGAGAACATGCAAACTCCACTCAGAAAGGCCCTGGTCCAACCGGGATTCGAACCCAGGACCTTCTTGCTGAGAGTCGAGAGTGCTAACCACTCAGCCACCGTGCCACCGTTAGCCGTTATTGGTGATTGCACTGACTTTCATGACTCACAGAATAATGTGTGTTATGACTGTGTGAAATATGAAACCAGATTCTGAAAGACTGGACTGTGTCATGGTGTGGGTTTTATTTTTGTATTTTAGTTTTATTTTGACATTGTTCTGTGGTTTTGGTTTTAGTTGTACTTCCTGTCTTGATTGTCTGCCCCGCCCTGATGTGTTTCACCTGTGTCTGTGTCTATATGTACCATGTGCTCCTCTCCCCATGTTGCTGGTCCATTGTCTTGTTCATGTCCTTGTCCGTTCTGTTCTGTTTGGTTCCGTTCCTGGTTCCCTGTGGTTTTGGATTTTTGAGTTTGTTTTCATCTACCCTTTTGTTTTTTCATCATTAAATTATTTTTATTTAGGCATTTCCTGCATTTTGAGTCCTTCATTCACCTCCCCCCATGACAGACTGTCTACTTTCATCAGCAAAAATACGTTTTTTGTTGTTGTTTTTTTCTTCTTCTTCTTTTTATTTACAAGATAAAATAACGAGACAAACCATCAACTTATTCTTCCTACAATTTTGTAATTTTCTTTTCCAAGTTTTAGGAATTGCAGAAATCAGCTGGTTGTATTGTAGCTCATCGAGAGAAATGTTAAAAGATCTTTTCAAATTTTCATAAGAAATCAAATCTCCAGATAAATCTAAAAGGTCATTGACAAAAATTAACCCATTTTTAACACATTCCTCCCACAACAATGGTTTGTCTCCAACAGTAATGTTTGAATTCATCCATAGCAACTGTGTCTGAATATCTTGAGCTGTATCTGGAGGATGATACTGGAAATTCAACCAAGCTTTCAATGCATCCTTGAAGAATGGTGATAACTCTTTTAAACTATTTTGAAATAGTTTATCAATATGTATTGTTTTTAATTGGTAAAAAGGAAATATATTGTTTGAGAAGAAGGAAAAGTCTGAATAGAATAATAAAAATACGTTTGTTTCCAGCTGCTTTTGTTCTCCTCTAATCCGCAGTCGAATACAGGGAAGTTTGACAGAAATCACCGGCCTCAGAAACATACGTCAACGGCAGTCACAGAGTTAATAACTACTTAGAAAACTCCAGAATGTTTAGGTCTAAAAGGCACTTAGGCCATGGTTATTATTTCTGAATAGTATGAATTACCAGAGAGAGACCAGAGAGAGACCAGAGAGAGACCAGAGAGAGACCAGAGAGAGACCAGAGAGAGACCAGAGAGAGACCAGAGAGAGACCAGAGAGAGACCAGAGAGAGACCAGAGAGAGACCAGAGAGAGACGGAGAGAGAGACTGAGAGAGAGACTGAGAGAGAGACCAGAGAGAGACCAGAGAGAGACCAGAGAGAGACCAGAGAGAGACCAGAGAGAGACCAGAGAGAGACCAGAGAGAGACCAGAGAGAGACCAGAGAGAGACCAGAGAGAGACTAGAGAGAGACTAGAGAGAGACTAGAGAGAGACTAGAGAGAGACTAGAGAGAGACTGAGAGAGAGACCAGAGAGAGACCAGAGAGAGACCAGAGAGAGACCAGAGAGAGACCAGAGAGAGACCAGAGAGAGACCAGAGAGAGACTGAGAGAGAGACTGAGAGAGAGACCAGAGAGAGACCAGAGAGAGACCAGAGAGAGACCAGAGAGAGACCAGAGAGAGACCAGAGAGAGACTGAGAGAGAGACTGAGAGAGAGACCAGAGAGAGACCAGAGAGAGACCAGAGAGAGACCAGAGAGAGACCAGAGAGAGACCAGAGAGAGACCAGAGAGAGACCAGAGAGAGACTAGAGAGAGACTAGAGAGAGACTAGAGAGAGACTAGAGAGAGACTAGAGAGAGACCAGAGAGAGACCAGAGAGAGACCAGAGAGAGACCAGAGAGAGACCAGAGAGAGACCAGAGAGAGACCAGAGAGAGACCAGAGAGAGACCAGAGAGAGACTGAGAGAGAGAGAGAGACCAGAGAGAGACCAGAGAGAGACCAGAGAGAGACCAGAGAGAGACCAGAGAGAGACCAGAGAGAGACTGAGAGAGAGACTGAGAGAGAGACCAGAGAGAGACCAGAGAGAGACCAGAGAGAGACCAGAGAGAGACCAGAGAGAGACCAGAGAGAGACTGAGAGAGAGACCAGAGAGAGACCAGAGAGAGACCAGAGAGAGACCAGAGAGAGACCAGAGAGAGACCAGAGAGAGACCAGAGAGAGACCAGAGAGAGACCAGAGAGAGACCAGAGAGAGACTGAGAGAGAGACCAGAGAGAGACCAGAGAGAGACCAGAGAGAGACCAGAGAGAGACCAGAGAGAGACCAGAGAGAGACTGAGAGAGAGACTGAGAGAGAGACCAGAGAGAGACCAGAGAGAGACCAGAGAGAGACCAGAGAGAGACCAGAGAGAGACCAGAGAGAGACTGAGAGAGAGACCAGAGAGAGACCAGAGAGAGACCAGAGAGAGACCAGAGAGAGACCAGAGAGAGACCAGAGAGAGACCAGAGAGAGACCAGAGAGAGACCAGAGAGAGACCAGAGAGAGACTGAGAGAGAGACTGAGAGAGAGACTGAGAGAGAGACCAGAGAGAGACCAGAGAGAGACCAGAGAGAGACCAGAGAGAGACCAGAGAGAGACCAGAGAGAGACCAGAGAGAGACCAGAGAGAGACCAGAGAGAGACCAGAGAGAGACCAGAGAGAGACCAGAGAGAGACTAGAGAGAGACTAGAGAGAGACTAGAGAGAGACTAGAGAGAGACTAGAGAGAGACTAGAGAGAGACCAGAGAGAGACCAGAGAGAGACCAGAGAGAGACCAGGAGAGCAGAGAGACGTCCCCGGGGCCACTCTTATCTTCAACGTGAAGTGAGACCTGTTCGCAAACTCCTCAATATAACATCTAAAATCAGGTTTGTGTGTGTCATTTATATTACTATTCTAATTTTTTAGTTTTTTTTTTAATTTATTCATTCCGAGCAAGTAAGCGGGCATAGAAATAATTAGTTCAAGCAACTTAGGTACATGTACAAAATATAACAAAGGAGTAATAACAAAAAGAGTGAGTGATACTAACATAACAATAAGTGGACACTTATTTAATCCCACCCCTAATTACTTCAGTCGTTACAAGGGTAAAGTAAAGTAAAGGCTCCGGTTTTAGCTCCAACGTAAATTTAGCACAGATATCAAAATCTTAAACATATTGTTCATAAGCAAAATGAGTTATTGAAAATGTCATCAGGGACAAGTGTAAAAAATAATAATAATAAAAAAATAGAAAATAAACTACATGCAAAAGCAGGTAGAACATTGGTGTTGTCTCTTGTTGAGCTGAAGAACCTGCGGGACCAACGGGCCGTGGTGCTAACTGACAGATTTACGGCAGGTAGAAGCGGGGATTAGATACGGATATTGAAATGATAGCGCTGGTAAGCTAGCTAACGTTTTAAAACATAAGAAAAGAGAGTCTTGTTTGAACACCACATCCATCCTGTTAGATCCATGTTGCATCTGAGTCACTGTGAGCGCGGTCCTCTCTCTCTCACTGTTCTGATCCAAACATGTGGCAGCCTCCAAAATACATGTCAGTGATAGAAGCAGAATGTTTCTCTGAGGACGTCTTAGCAGTTTGAAAACAGGTCATTTGGACAGAAGGGATATGGAGAAGTGTTTGTGCTGGTTTTTCCTTAAAGGTCCTAATATTATTATGGACGGAGCTAATGTGGAGCTAAGGAACACCGGGAGGAGGCTCAGGGAGGAGGCTCAGGGAGGAGGCTCAGGAGGGAGGCTCAGAGAGGAGGCTCAGGGAGGAGGCTCAGGGAGGAGGCTCAGGAAGGAGGCTCAGGGAGGAGGCTCAGGGAGGAGGCTCAGGGAGGAGGCTCAGGGAGGAGGCTCAGGAGGAGGCTCAGGAGGAGGATCAGGAGGAGGGTCAGGGAGGAGGCTCAGGGAGGAGGCTCAGGGAGGAGGCTCAGGGAGGAGGCTCAGGGAGGAGGCTCAGGGAGGAGGGTCAGAGAGGAGGCTCAGGGAGGAGCCTCAGAGAGGAGGCTCAGAGAGGAGGCTCAGAGAGGAGGCTCAGGGAGGAGGCTCAGGGAGGAGGCTCAGAGAGGAGGAGGGAGGAGGCTCAGAGAGGAGGCTCAGGGGAGGGAGGAGGCTCAGGAAGGAGGCTCAGGAGGTTCAGAGGGAGGCTCAGGGAGGAGGCTCAGGGAGGAGGCTCAGGAAGGAGGCTCAGGGAGGAGGCTGAGGGAGGAGGGTCAGAGAGGAGGCTCAGGGAGGAGGCTCAGGGAGGAGGCTCAGAGAGGAGGCTCAGAGAGGAGGCTCAGAGAGGAGGCTCAGAGAGGAGGCTCAGAGAGGAGGCTCAGAGAGGAGGCTCAGAGAGGAGGCTCAGAGAGGAGGCTCAGAGAGGAGGCTCAGGGAGGAGCCTCAGAGAGGAGGCTCAGGGAGGAGGCTCAGGAAGGAGGCTCAGGGAGGAGGCTCAGGGAGGAGCCTCAGAGAGGAGGCTCAGGGACATACGATTCCCCCAGATGAGCTGGATAAAGTGTGTGTGGAGAGGTGAATTAAGGACACATTAATCGGTCTAAACCACACAGAGTATACTGCAGGTGACTTGACTGTTTCTGTTTTAAAGGACACTGTGTAGTTTTACTCCTGTCTTGAGGTCATATACAGTATTCTCTGACACTACGGTGGCTGTCACAGGTCAATCTGTGGTCTTTGACAGAGGTCCATAACGCCTGCTCAAACTCCTTTATGTACTTTAAAGAAGAGTTACTGAGGCCAGGCTCAGTTGTAGAGCATTGGCCTTTGAGTCAGACTTTCTCCATCAACTCCCACTGTCTGCTGTCGTTGTGTCCTTGGGCAAGACACTTCCCCGACATTAGAGTGAGTCTGGTGTGTGTGTGAGTGGTTGGTGGTGGTGGGAGGGGCTGATGGCACAGACTGGTTGCCTCGCTTCTGTCAGTGTGCCCCAGGGCAGCTGTGGCTACAGTAGTTTATCACCACTGTGTTTGGAGTGAGAGGATAATGATGTGAAGAGACTTTGAGAGTCCAAAAAGGTGCTGTATAAAACCAATGCATTATTATTATTATTATTATTATTATTATTATTATGGCCAGTGCATTCACATAACCACACATTGTTTTTCCCGCTCACCTCCAACGCCTCTGAAGCTAACAATAAACACGACGCTGTAGCTCCACGCTATAGCTCCACGCTGTAGCTCCACGCTGTAGCTCCACGCTGTAGCTCCAGGCTGTAGCTCCAGGCTGTAGCTCCAGGCTGTAGCTCCACGCTGTAGCTCCACGCTGTAGCTCCAGGCTGTAGCTCCACGCTGTAGCTCCAGGCTGTAGCTCCAGGCTGTAGCTCCACGCTGTAGCTCCAGGCTGTAGCTCCACGCTGTAGCTCCAGGCTGTAGCTCCACGCTGTAGCTCCACGCTGTAGCTCCAGGCTGTAGCTCCAGGCTGTAGCTCCACGCTGTAGCTCCACGCTATAGCTCCACGCTGTAGCTCCACGCTGTAGCTCCAGGCTGTAGCTCCACGCTGTAGCTCCACTCGAGTACAAAATCTGCTGCATGGACCCGGCTTGTTTGAAATCATCTCAAACCTCTCCAAATCCATTCTACACCTGTCAGAGTCCGCCTAAACCTCGTCCTGCACCCCTCCTCCTCCACGCATCTCCGGATCGTCGGATAATCCAATTGGGGATAGACCTGGATAGAAGCTTTCCCCCTCCCCTCCCGCCTCCCTCTCCACCAGGCTTTCATAAACGCTTGTCTGGCTGTCAGTATCGATAAGGCAGGCTAGGTTTTCAGCTCGGTGCTATAGCTTGGTCCTGGTTGATGGGGCTCTGTACGGGTGCCCATCTGGCCCAGACCAGGCCAGGCCTCACAGGGATACACACTGGTCTGTTCTGCAGTTCGACAATCGCTGTGTGTATGTCACGCAATAAAAACAGACTTAAATTGGCTTCAAACAGTCCCAGTATACATGCAGACCCAGACCTCTTTAGTCTCAGTATACATGCAGACCCAGACCTCTCTTGTCTCAGTATACATGCAGACCTAGACCTCTCTTGTCTCAGTATACATGCAGGTCTAGACCTCTCTAGTCTCAGTATACATACAGACTCAGACCTCTCTAGTCTCAGTATACATGCAGGTCTAGACCTCTCTAGTCTCAGTATACATGCAGGTCTAGACCTCTCTAGTCTCAGTATACATGCAGGTCTAGACCTCTCTAGTCTCAGTATACATGCAGGTCTAGACCTCTCTAGTCTCAGTATACATGCAGACCCAGACCTCTCTAGTCTCAGTATACATGCAGACCCAGACCTCTCTAGTCTCAGTATACATGCAGGTCTAGACCTCTCTAGTCTCAGTATACATGCAGGTCTAGACCTCTCTAGTCTCAGTATACATACAGGTCTAGACCTCTCTAGTCTCAGTATACATGCAGGTCTAGACCTCTCTAGTCTCAGTATACATGCAGACTCAGACCTCTCTAGTCTCAGTATACATGCAGACCCAGACCTCTCTAGTCTCAGTATACATGCAGACCCAGACCTCTCTAGTCTCAGTATACATGCAGGTCTAGACCTCTCTAGTCTCAGTATACATGCAGGTCTAGACCTCTCTAGTCTCAGTATACATGCAGGTCTAGACCTCTCTAGTCTCAGTATACATGCAGGTCTAGACCTCTCTTGTCTCAGTATACATGCAGGTCTAGACCTCTCTAGTCTCAGTATACATGCAGACCCAGACCTCTCTAGTCTCAGTATACATGCAGACTCAGACCTCTCTAGTCTCAGTATACATGCAGGTCTAGACCTCTCTAGTCTCAGTATACATGCAGACTCAGACCTCTCTAGTCTCAGTATACATGCAGGTCTAGACCTCTCTAGTCTCAGTATACATGCAGGTCTAGACCTCTCTAGTCTCAGTATACATGCAGGTCTAGACCTCTCTAGTCTCAGTATACATGCAGGTCTAGACCTCTCTAGTCTCAGTATACATGCAGGTCTAGACCTCTCTAGTCTCAGTATACATGCAGGTCTAGACCTCTCTAGTCTCAGTATACATGCAGGTCTAGACCTCTCTAGTCTCAGTATACATGCAGGTCTAGACCTCTCTAGTCTCAGTATACATGCAGGTCTAGACCTCTCTAGTCTCAGTATACATGCAGGTCTAGACCTCTCTAGTCTCAGTATACATGCAGACCAGACCTCTCT
This sequence comes from Knipowitschia caucasica, assembly GCA_964034765.1. NCBI lineage: Eukaryota > Metazoa > Chordata > Actinopteri > Gobiiformes > Gobiidae > Knipowitschia > Knipowitschia caucasica. The sequence continues at coordinate 2,438,754 of OZ035840.1, read as the reverse complement.
AGTCTCAGTATACATGCAGGTCTAGACCTCTCTAGTCTCAGTATACATGCAGGTCTAGACCTCTTTAGTCTCAGTATACATGCAGGTCTAGACCTCTCTAGTCTCAGTATACATGCAGGTCTAGACCTCTCTAGTCTCAGTATACATGCAGGTCTAGACCTCTCTAGTCTCAGTATACATGCAGGTCTAGACCTCTCTAGTCTCAGTATACATGCAGACTCAGACCTCTCTAGTCTCAGTATACATGCAGGTCTAGACCTCTCTAGTCTCAGTATACATGCAGACCCAGACCTCTCTAGTCTCAGTATACATGCAGGTCTAGACCTCTCTAGTCTCAGTATACATGCAGGTCTAGACCTCTTTAGTCTCAGTATACATGCAGGTCTAGACCTCTCTAGTCTCAGTATACATGCAGGTCTAGACCTCTCTAGTCTCAGTATACATGCAGGTCTAGACCTCTCTAGTCTCAGTATACATGCAGGTCTAGACCTCTCTAGTCTCAGTATACATGCAGACCCAGACCTCTCTAGTCTCAGTATACATGCAGGTCTAGACCTCTCTAGTCTCAGTATACATGCAGGTCTAGACCTCTCTAGTCTCAGTATACATGCAGACCCAGACCTCTCTAGTCTCAGTATACATGCAGGTTAGACCTCTCTAGTCTCAGTATACATGCAGGTCTAGACCTCTCTAGTCTCAGTATACATGCAGGTCTAGACCTCTCTAGTCTCAGTATACATGCAGACCCAGACCTCTCTAGTCTCAGTATACATGCAGGTCTAGACCTCTCTAGTCTCAGTATACATGCAGGTCTAGACCTCTCTAGTCTCAGTATACATACAGGTCAGACCTCTCTAGTCTCAGTATACATGCAGACCCAGACCTCTCTAGTCTCAGTATACATGCAGGTCTAGACCTCTCTAGTCTCAGTATACATGCAGGTCTAGACCTCTCTAGTCTCAGTATACATGCAGGTCTAGACCTCTCTAGTCTCAGTATACATGCAGACCCAGACCTCTCTAGTCTCAGTATACATGCAGGTCTAGACCTCTCTAGTCTCAGTATACATGCAGGTCTAGACCTCTCTAGTCTCAGTATACATGCAGGTCTAGACCTCTCTAGTCTCAGTATACATGCAGACCCAGACCTCTTTAGTCTCAGTATACATGCAGGTCTAGACCTCTCTAGTCTCAGTATACATGCAGGTCTAGACCTCTCTAGTCTCAGTATACATGCAGGTCTAGACCTCTCTAGTCTCAGTATACATGCAGGTCTAGACCTCTCTAGTCTCAGTATACATGCAGACCCAGACCTCTTTAGTCTCAGTATACATGCAGGTCTAGACCTCTCTAGTCTCAGTATACATGCAGGTCTAGACCTCTCTAGTCTCAGTATACATGCAGGTCTAGACCTCTCTAGTCTCAGTATACATGCAGACCCAGACCTCTCTAGTCTCAGTATACATGCAGGTCTAGACCTCTCTAGTCTCAGTATACATGCAGGTCTAGACCTCTCTAGTCTCAGTATACATGCAGGTCTAGACCTCTCTAGTCTCAGTATACATACAGACTCAGACCTCTCTAGTCTCAGTATACATGCAGACCCAGACCTCTCTAGTCTCAGTATACATGCAGGTCTAGACCTCTCTAGTCTCAGTATACATGCAGGTCTAGACCTCTCTAGTCTCAGTATACATGCAGGTCTAGACCTCTCTAGTCTCAGTATACATGCAGACCCAGACCTCTCTAGTCTCAGTATATACATGCAGGTCTAGACCTCTCTAGTCTCAATATACATGCAGACTCAGACCTCTCTAGTCTCAGTATACATGCAGGTCTAGACCTCTCTAGTCTCAGTATACATGCAGGTCTAGACCTCTCTAGTCTCAGTATACATGCAGGTCTAGACCTCTCTAGTCTCAGTATACATACAGACTCAGACCTCTCTAGTCTCAGTATACATGCAGGTCTAGACCTCTCTAGTCTCAGTATACATGCAGGTCTAGACCTCTCTAGTCTCAGTATACATGCAGACTCAAACCTCTCTAGTCTCAGTATACATGCAGACCCAGACCTCTCTAGTCTCAGTATACATGCAGGTCTAGACCTCTCTAGTCTCAGTATACATGCAGGTCTAGACCTCTCTAGTCTCAGTATACATGCAGGTCTAGACCTCTCTAGTCTCAGTATACATGCAGGTCTAGACCTCTCTAGTCTCAGTATACATGCAGACCCAGACCTCTCTAGTCTCAGTATACATGCAGGTCTAGACCTCTCTAGTCTCAGTATACATGCAGGTCTAGACCTCTCTAGTCTCAGTATACATGCAGGTCTAGACCTCTCTAGTCTCAGTATACATGCAGACCCAGACCTCTCTAGTCTCAGTATACATGCAGGTCTAGACCTCTCTAGTCTCAGTATACATGCAGGTCTAGACCTCTCTAGTCTCAGTATACATGCAGGTCTAGACCTCTCTAGTCTCAGTATACATACAGACTCAGACCTCTCTAGTCTCAGTATACATGCAGACCCAGACCTCTCTAGTCTCAGTATACATGCAGGTCTAGACCTCTCTAGTCTCAGTATACATGCAGGTCTAGACCTCTCTTGTCTCAGTATACATGCAGGTCTAGACCTCTCTAGTCTCAGTATACATGCAGACCCAGACCTCTCTAGTCTCAGTAATACATGCAGGTCTAGACCTCTCTAGTCTCAATATACATGCAGACTCAGACCTCTCTAGTCTCAGTATACATGCAGGTCTAGACCTCTCTAGTCTCAGTATACATGCAGGTCTAGACCTCTCTAGTCTCAGTATACATGCAGGTCTAGACCTCTCTAGTCTCAGTATACATGCAGACTCAGACCTCTCTAGTCTCAGTATACATGCAGGTCTAGACCTCTCTAGTCTCAGTATACATGCAGGTCTAGACCTCTCTAGTCTCAGTATACATGCAGACTCAAACCTCTCTAGTCTCAGTATACATGCAGACCCAGACCTCTCTAGTCTCAGTATACATGCAGGTCTAGACCTCTCTAGTCTCAGTATACATGCAGGTCTAGACCTCTCTTGTCTCAGTATACATGCAGGTCTAGACCTCTCTAGTCTCAGTATACATGCAGACTCAGACCTCTCTAGTCTCAGTATACATGCAGACCCAGACCTCTCTAGTCTCAGTATACATGCAGGTCTAGACCTCTCTAGTCTCAGTATACATGCAGACTCAGACCTCTCTAGTCTCAGTATACATGCAGGTCTAGACCTCTCTAGTCTCAGTATACATGCAGGTCTAGACCTCTCTTAGTCTCAGTATACATGCAGGTCTAGACCTCTCTAGTCTCAGTATACATGCAGGTCTAGACCTCTCTAGTCTCAGTATACATGCAGACTCAGACCTCTCTAGTCTCAGTATACATGCAGGTCTAGACCTCTCTAGTCTCAGTATACATGCAGACCCAGACCTCTCTAGTCTCAGTATACATGCAGGTCTAGACCTCTCTAGTCTCAGTATACATGCAGGTCTAGACCTCTTTAGTCTCAGTATACATGCAGGTCTAGACCTCTCTAGTCTCAGTATACATGCAGACCCAGACCTCTCTAGTCTCAGTATACATGCAGACTTAGACCTCTCTAGTCTCAGTATACATGCAGGTCTAGACCTCTCTAGTCTCAGTATACATGCAGGTCTAGACCTCTCTAGTCTCAGTATACATGCAGACCCAGACCTCTCTAGTCTCAGTATACATGCAGGTCTAGACCTCTCTAGTCTCAGTATACATACAGACTCAGACCTCTCTAGTCTCAGTATACATGCAGACCCAGACCTCTCTAGTCTCATCAGTATACATGCAGGTCTAGACCTCTCTAGTCTCAGTATACATGCAGGTCTAGACCTCTCTAGTCTCAGTATACATGCAGGTCTAGACCTCTCTAGTCTCAGTATACATGCAGGTCTAGACCTCTCTAGTCTCAGTATACATGCAGACCCAGACCTCTCTAGTCTCAGTATACATGCAGACCCAGACCTCTCTAGTCTCAGTATACATGCAGGACTCAGACCTCTCTAGTCTCAGTATACATGCAGGTCTAGACCTCTCTAGTCTCAGTATACATGCAGGTCTAGACCTCTCTAGTCTCAGTATACATGCAGACCCAGACCTCTTTAGTCTCAGTATACATGCAGGTCTAGACCTCTCTAGTCTCAGTATACATGCAGGTCTAGACCTCTCTAGTCTCAGTATACATGCAGGTCTAGACCTCTCTAGTCTCAGTATACATGCAGGTCTAGACCTCTCTAGTCTCAGTATACATGCAGACCCAGACCTCTTTAGTCTCAGTATACATGCAGGTCTAGACCTCTCTAGTCTCAGTATACATGCAGGTCTAGACCTCTCTAGTCTCAGTATACATGCAGGTCTAGACCTCTCTAGTCTCAGTATACATGCAGACTCAGACCTCTCTTGTCTCAGTATACATGCAGACCCAGACCTCTCTAGTCTCAGTATACATGCAGGTCTAGACCTCTCTAGTCTCAGTATACATGCAGGTCTAGACCTCTCTAGTCTCAGTATACATGCAGGTCTAGACCTCTCTAGTCTCAGTATACATGCAGGTCTAGACCTCTCTAGTCTCAGTATACATGCAGGTCTAGACCTCTCTAGTCTCAGTATACATGCAGACCCAGACCTCTCTAGTCTCAGTATACATGCAGGTCTAGACCTCTCTAGTCTCAGTATACATGCAGGTCTAGACCTCTCTAGTCTCAGTATACATGCAGGTCTAGACCTCTCTAGTCTCAGTATACATGCAGGTCTAGACCTCTCTAGTCTCAGTATACATGCAGACCCAGACCTCTTTAGTCTCAGTAATACATGCAGGTCTAGACCTCTCTAGTCTCAGTATACATGCAGGTCTAGACCTCTCTAGTCTCAGTATACATGCAGGTCTAGACCTCTCTAGTCTCAGTATACATGCAGACCCAGACCTCTCTAGTCTCAGTATACATGCAGGTCTAGACCTCTCTAGTCTCAGTATACATGCAGGTCTAGACCTCTCTAGTCTCAGTATACATGCAGACTCAGACCTCTCTTGTCTCAGTATACATGCAGACCCAGACCTCTCTAGTCTCAGTATACATGCAGGTCTAGACCTCTCTAGTCTCAGTATACATGCAGGTCTAGACCTCTCTAGTCTCAGTATACATGCAGGTCTAGACCTCTCTAGTCTCAGTATACATGCAGGTCTAGACCTCTCTAGTCTCAGTATACATGCAGGTCTAGACCTCTCTAGTCTCAGTATACATGCAGAACCCAGACCTCTCTAGTCTCAGTATACATGCAGACCCAGACCTCTCTAGTCTCAGTATACATGCAGACTCAGACCTCTCTAGTCTCAGTATACATGCAGACTCAGACCTCTCTAGTCTCAGTATACATGCAGGTCTAGACCTCTCTAGTCTCAGTAAACATGCAGGTATCTAGTCAGATGCAGGTCTAGACCTCTCTAGTCTCAGTATACATGCAGGTCTAGACCTCTCTAGTCTCAGTATACATGCAGGTCTAGACCTCTCTAGTCTCAGTATACATGCAGGTCTAGACCTCTCTAGTCTCAGTATACATGCAGGTCATAGACCTCTCTAGTCTCAGTATACATGCAGGTCTAGACCTCTCTAGTCTCAGTATACATGCAGGTCTAGACCTCTCTAGTCTCAGTATACATGCAGGTCTAGACCTCTCTAGTCTCAGTATACATGCAGGTCTAGACCTCTCTAGTCTCAGTATACATGCAGGTCCTAGACCTCTCTAGTCTCAGTATACATGCAGGTCTAGACCTCTCTAGTCTCAGTATACATGCAGACTCAGACCTCTCTAGTCTCAGTATACATGCAGGTCTAGACCTCTCTAGTCTCAGTATACATGCAGGTCAGACCTCTCTAGTCTCAGTATACATGCAGGTCTAGACCTCTCTAGTCTCAGTATACATGCAGGTCTAGACCTCTCTAGTCTCAGTATACATGCCTCTCCTCCTAGTCTCAGTATACATGCAGACTAGACCTCTCTAGTCTCAGTATACATGCAGGTCTAGACCTCTCTAGTCTCAGTATACATGCAGACCCAGACCTCTCTGCATTTTGTTCTGTCTCGTTTCATTTGCACGATCGCTCTTGTTCCAGGGCATTTCTGAGAGACAACACTTGAGTTTGAAGCTCTTCTTTCTCTCTTTCCAGCTTCTCCTGTTTGACTTCCGTCGCTTCCTGGAGCTCCTCATATTTTTTCCTCAGAACAGAGTTGTTGTTCTCTGAAGTTGTGAGAGCCTCGGATATTTCCTGCACATTCTGCTTCTCTGTCCACAGCTGTTTTGCATGAGTTTCCTTGAGGCCCTCCATCTTCTGTTTGGTTTTCAACACTCGCTTTTGCAGAGTGTCTTTTTTTTCCTGAGTCAGCGCAGAGATCTTTGTTTTTTCTTTGTCCAGAGAGGATCTTAGAGAGGACACTTCAGCTTTGAGGCTGTCTTTTGCATGACTCTCTTGTTCCAGGGCATTTCTGAGAGACAGCACTTCAATTTCAAGCTTCTCTTTCTCTTTCTGCAGCTTCATCACATCTCCCTCTGCTGCAACTTTGCCCATTATCTCCTCTTTCACCTGATCCTTGAAAGCCTGAATCCTCTCCTGTTCTTCTAGTAGGAGATTTTGTGCTGCAGTTTTGGCCTTCATCTCCTCTTTCATCTGATTGCAGATGGCCTCATACTTGTCCTGCAATTCTTCGACTGCGCGTCTCCTTTGTTCCAGGACAGATGTGACAGTCTCCATTATGGTTTGAAGCTTGTCTCTCTGTCTCTTTTGCCCCAGCATGTCTCTCAGTGCTGCAGCCTTGGCCTTTATCTCCTCTAGCTTTTTTTGTTCCTCTAGCAGGAGTTCTCGCAGAGAGTTGGACTTCACTTTACTCTGATTGAGATCATCCAAAAGGGACCGGACCTGACTCTGAACCAGCTTCAGGTTATTCCTCCTCTCTGCATCTAACTGTTCTCTGCGCTCTTTCTGTCTCTGTTTCAGCAGAGCTATTGTGAACCTGCGGGGAGGACACTGCTTATTATCTTGGTTCACAGACATATTGTTATTTAAGTCTGATATGTATTGCTAAGTAGCACTTCCTGGGTTCTCTGTGTAAACTTTGTTGTATGGTTGCACCTCTGTGTCCAAAGACTCTCCTTGTATTGAAGTCAATTGAATTGCTTGTTCTGCTAAGAGAAGATATTTTTAAAAGAGATTGTGTGATGTCATTTAGCCATGGAACAGTGTTACCATGGAAATGTGTTACCATGGAAACGGCGGCTCCAGCCAAAGTTCCGGAATCCTGATACCCTCCTGTCTATCAGATTAATGCACCAGGTGAGATTTTAAATGAGTGTTTTAAACTTTGAGCGATAAAAAGTGTGCTTATTGAAAACCTCTATTGAATTATGATTGAGTTTCACTAAAGGGAATTCAACATTATAATAAATACTGTATATTTAAACTAAAAAGAACCAAAGTCCATAGTAATTATGAAGCTAAATACTACAGCATTGCTTGATATATTATTAACAAACACAAAGGTGGTCTGAGTAAGATGGTTAAGGTTAGGGTTAAGGTGGTCTGAGTAAGATGGTTAAGGTTAGGGTTAAGGTGGCCTGAGTAAGATGGTTAAGGTTAGGGTTAAGGTGGTCTGAGTAAGATGGTTAAGGTTAGGGTTAAGGTGGGCCTGAGTAAGATGGTTAAGGTTAGGGTTAAGGTGGTCTGAGTAAGATGGTTAAGGTTAGGGTTAAGGTGGTCTGAGTAAGATGGTTAAGGTTAGGTTTAAGGTGGTCTGAGTAAGATGGTTAAGGTTAGGTTTAAGGTGGTCTGAGTAAGATGGTTAAGGTTAGGTTTAAGGTGGTCTGAGTAAGATGGTTAAGGTTAGGGTTAAGGTGTGTCTGAGTAAGATGGTTAAGGTTAGGGTTAAGGTGGTCTGAGTAAGATGGTTAAGGTTAGGGTTAAGGTGGTCTGAGTAAGATGGTTAAGGTTAGGGTTAAGGTGGCCTGAGTAAGATGGTTAAGGTTAGGTTTAAGGTGGTCTGAGTAAGATGGTTAAGGTTAGGGTTAAGGTGGGCCTGAGTAAGATGGTTAAGGTTAGGGTTAAGGTGGTCTGAGTAAGATGGTTAAGGTTAGGGTTAAGGTGGTCTGAGTAAGATGGTTAAGGTTAGGTTTAAGGTGGTCTGAGTAAGATGGTTAAGGTTAGGGTTAAGGTGGTCTGAGTAAGATGGTTAAGGTTAGGTTTAAGGTGGGCCTGAGTAAGATGGTTAAGGTTAGGGTTAAGGTGGTCTGAGTAAGATGGTTAAGGTTAGGGTCTGGGTTTATACACGGAGATATAGTAGAAGAAGAAGAGGTTTATACATGGAGATATAGTAGAAGAAGAAGAGGTTTATACACGGAGATATAGTAGAAGAAGAAGTGGTTTATACACGGAGATATAGTAGAAGAAGAAGTGGTTTATACACGGAGATATAGTAGAAGAAGAAGAGGTTTATACACGGAGATATAGTAGAAGAAGAAGTGGTTTATACACGGAGATATAGTAGAAGAAGAAGCGGTTTATACACGGAGATATAGTAGAAGAAGAAGTGGTTTATAGACGGAGATATAGTAGAAGAAGAAGAGGTTTATACACGGAGATATAGTAGAAGAAGAAGTGGTTTATACACGGAGATATAGTAGAAGAAGAAGAGGTTTATACACGGAGATATAGTAGAAGAAGAAGAGGTTTATACACGGAGATATAGTAGAAGAAGAAGAGGTTTATACACGGAGATATAGTAGAAGAAGAAGTGGTTTATACACGGAGATATAGTAGAAGAAGAAGTGGTTTATACACGGAGATATAGTAGAAGAAGAAGTGGTTTATACACGGAGATATAGTAGAAGAAGAAGTGTTTATACACGGAGATATAGTAGAAGAAGAAGAGGTTTATACACGGAGATATAGTAGAAGAAGAAGTGGTTTATACACGGAGATATAGTAGAAGAAGAAGCGGTTTATACACGGAGATATAGTAGAAGAAGAAGTGGTTTATAGACGGAGATATGTAGTAGAAGAAGAAGAAGGGTTTATACACGGAGATATAGTAGAAGAAGAAGTGGTTTATACACGGAGATATAGTAGAAGAAGAAGGGTTTATACACGGAGATATAGTAGAAGAAGAAGAGGTTTATACACGGAGATATAGTAGAAGAAGAAGAGGTTTATACACGGAGATATAGTAGAGAAGAAGAAGTGGTTTATACACGGAGATATAGTAGAAGAAGAAGTGGTTTATACACGGAGATATAGTAGAAGAAGAAGTGGTTTATACACGGAGATATAGTAGAAGAAGAAGGGTTTATACACGGAGATATAGTAGAAGAAGAAGTGGTTTATACACGGAGATATAGTAGAAGAAGAAGAGGTTTATACACGGAGATATAGTAGAAGAAGAAAAGGTGGTTTATACACGGAGATATAGTAGAAGAAGAAGGGTTTATACACGGAGATATAGTAGAAGAAGAAGTGGTTTATACACGGAGATATAGTAGAAGAAGAAGAGGTTTATACACGGAGATATAGTAGAAGAAGAAGGTTTTATACACGGAGATATAGTAGAAGAAGAAGAGTGGTTTATACACGGAGATATAGTAGAAGAAGAAGTGGTTTATACACGGAGATATAGTAGAAGAAGAAGTGGTTTATACACGGAGATATAGTAGAAGAAGAAGAGGTTTATACACGGAGATATAGTAGAAGAAGAAGAGGTTTATACACGGAGATATAGTAGAAGAAGAAGGGTTTATACACGAGATATAGTAGAAGAAGAAGTGGTTTATACACGGAGATATAGTAGAAGAAGAAGTGGTTTATACACGGAGATATAGTAGAAGAAGAAGTGGTTTATACACGGAGATATAGTAGAAGAAGAAGTGGTTTATACACGGAGATATAGTAGAAGAAGAAGTGGTTTATACACGGAGATATAGTAGAAGAAGAAGTGGTTTATACACGGAGATATAGTAGAAGAAGAAGTGGTTTATACACGGAGATATAGTAGAAGAAGAAGTGGTTTATACACGGAGATATAGTAGAAGAAGAAGTGGTTTATACACGGAGATATAGTAGAAGAAGAAGTGGTTTATACACGGAGATATAGTAGAAGAAGAAGTGGTTTATACACGGAGATATAGTAGAAGAAGAAGTGGTTTATACACGGAGATATAGTAGAAGAAGAAGTGGTTTATACACGGAGATATAGTAGAAGAAGAAGTGGTTTATACACGGAGATATAGTAGAAGAAGAAGTGGTTTATACACGGAGATATAGTAGAAGAAGAAGTGGTTTATACACGGAGATATAGTAGAAGAAGAAGTGGTTTATACACGGAGATATAGTAGAAGAAGAAGTGGTTTATACACGGAGATATAGTAGAAGAAGAAGTGGTTTATACACAGAGATATAGTAGAAGAAGAAGTGGTTTATACACGGAGATATAGTAGAAGAAGAAGTGGTTTATACACAGAGATATAGTAGAAGAAGAGGAAGTCAAAATGCCATCTTTTTGTGCGGTGAACGTTTGTAGCAACCGCACAAATAGAGAGAAAGACAAGAGTTTGTTCATGTTCCAACTGTGTCTCATATAAAAGAGGACACTTTGAGAAAATCACTGGAATGAGGCGGAGGTGGATCAAGGCTTTCCCAGATAAGCACCCCCTGCAGGCCACCCCAATGAAACGCAGACATTTCTTTTTCTTTCCAAAAATGCCCAAAATCAAGACTCTTTTGATAAATAGTTGTTAGTCCTTCCTTAGAATTGAGTGTCCCCGATTAAGACTGTTCCAACAACCGTACACCGCACAGGAGGAGAGCCTTTGACTCCAAAACACTGTCCCACCTCTGCTCATGCGCCCCCTACAGGCCAGGTTCAGGAAACACAAGAATTAGCATCAGTTAAGTCTGATCCCACATCATTACACCGCTGCTATGTGTTTGGTGAATGGTCGGAGGCTGCGGCCCCTGGAGCCACAGAGAAGAAAAGGAGGGGGAAAAAAACCCGAAAGCGGCAATAAAGGCACAGCAGGATAATGACTTTTCCCTGAGAGACTGACCGTGTGTACAAAGGCACTAATGACGGCCTGTAATAAGCACCACACAAGTCTCTGCTCTCGCTCACACTGGACACACACTGGACACACACCGGACACACACCAGACACACACCGGACACACACTGGACACACACTAGACACACACTGGACATACACTGGACACACACCCTGCTCAGGATTAAACAGCTTTCATTAGAGATTCATTTTTGTTATTGCTAAAACTGGGACTAGATTGACACACAAAATAGTAGCAGTAGTAACACACACACACACACACACACACAGTAGCGAGCAGCTTCCATTTGTGCCAAAAAAGCCTGATCAACAAGTTAAAATATTAACCAACTCAGATAAATGTATGAGCCAAATGTGTGTTTGTGTGAGTGTGTGTGAGTGTATTTCTGTGTGTGTGCATATGTGTGTGTATTTATGTGTGTGTGTGTGTGTATATATGTGTGTATTTCTGTGTGTGTGTATATATATATGTGTGTGTGTGTGTGTGTGATGGATGGCGCCTGCAGCGGTGGTGGCAGCTGTAATGACCGCCTCAGCAGCCTTCACCCAAATCCTGCTTCACTCTGTCTCTTTTCGCACATTTGCAAAATCCTCAACTTCCACCGCAACAGAGACCTGCGAGTCCCGAGGAGCTTCACAGAGTGACCACAAGTCACTACAAGTCCCCACAAGTCCCCATTAGTCCCCACAAGTCACTACAAGTCCCCACAAGTCCCCATTAGTCCCCACAAGTCACTACAGGTCCCCACAAGTCCCCATTAGTCCCCACAAGTCCCCACAAGTCCCCAAAAGTCACTACAAGTCCCCACAAGTCACTAAAAATGTGTTTTATTTGAGCCAAAAACCAAGTATTATTGCTTCTATCTCTAGGTTTCATCGCAGGTGGCTCATCGTAAACTATAAACCCAGAGAGAGAGAGAGAGAGAGAGAGAAAGAGAGACCAGAGAGAGAGAGAGAGAGACCAGAGAGAGAGAGAGAGAGAGAGAAAGAGAGACCAGAGAGAGAGAGAGAAAGAGAGAGAAAGAGAGACCAGAGAGAGAGAGAGAGAGAGAGACCAGAGAGAGAGAGAGAGAGCGAGACCAGAGAGAGAGAGAGAGACAAGAGAGAGGGAGAGAGAGAGAGACCAGAGAGAGAGACCAGAGAGAGAGAGAGAGAGCGAGACCAGAGAGAGAGAGAGAGAGACCAGAGAGAGAGAGAGAGAGAGACCAGAGAGAGGGAGAGAGAGAGAGGCCAGAGAGAGAGACCAGAGAGAGAGACCAGAGGGAGGGAGACCAGAAAGAGAGAGACAAGAGAGAGCCACCAGAGAGAGAGACACCAGAGAGAGAGACCAGAAAGAGAGACCAGATATAGATAGGACAGAGAGACCAGAGAGTTTTAACAATAGTGTTGTCCTCTTGGCAGGTTCAATTCTGTAACAGTTTCATTAATATTTAACAATATATATATATATAATATAACATTAAAGCTCGGGGACCTAACTCTAAAAACACACACACAAAAATAGTAAACAAAATAAATCTCTCAAAACATCTATAGATAGTTTTCTTATGCATCTCTCTCTGAGTGAGAAATGCTAGTTACCATAGCAACACACTGATTGATTGCTTCAGTTAGCATTTAGCCTTTAGCATTAGCCTTTTCCAACCGCTTTTAACGTACTTTGATTTAAAGTTTTTTTTTGTTTTTTTATCAAATTGAATTTGTCGCACTTTGAGGTCTTGTGCAAATGTGAAGTGCATTATAAACAAAATGTATTATCATATATATTATTATTTATATTATTAATTCAGTTATATTCAACCATTTCGGCACTAATTAAAGGTGAAGTTAAAGGTAATAATCCTCATTACTCACTTTATTAAAACTGGTGCAAAACGAAGTCACTTTTCTGGACATTTTTCCAGAATGCCACTGATCTGAGTGGGAGCCGTCGACATGACTGCTCCGGGGGTTCTTGTACTTCCATATTCAGGAGCTCCACTGCTTAATGGATGCTTTTACTCTCAGTCACAAACTGCAGCTTTGCAAAACTCAACACCTTTAAGTGACCTTTTTCCCGGAGTCTGAATCTGAAACTCCAGCTTTAAGTTTTAACCAATGAAAAATCCATCTCTTCCTCGTGGTCCGCGATCAGTGCGAGCTTTGAACCCACAACCTGCAGCCTCCACATCCATCATTCATGCTGTTATTCAGAAGAACTAGGTCTCTCTCCTGCACGGATCCTACTTTAAACTTCCCCTGGACTTTGCCAACGTTTCATAAAAGCACTTTTTAAAAACTATGTGGAAAAGTTTGCTCCAGCTCTGAGTTTGTCACCGGTTTATTCTCAAATCTGAAAAATGTGGAAGAAATCGCCCAAAACGTACAATTCTGTGTTATATTTTAGTTTGTGCACTGGTGTTTTATCATTCAAAATACCAACGAGAGAGAGAGAGGACAGAGAGAGAGAAGACAGAGAGAGAGAGACCAGAGGGAGAGAGGACAGAGAGAGACCAGAGAGAGAGAGGACAGAGAGAGGACAGAGAGAGACCAGAGAGAGAGAGGACAGAGAGAGGACAGAGAGAGACCAGAGAGAGAGAGGACAGAGAGAGGACAGAGAGAGACCAGAGAGAGAGAGGACAGAGAGAGGACAGAGAGAGAAGACAGAGAGAGAGACCAGAGAGAGAGAGGACAGAGAGACACCAGAGAGAAACCAGAGCGAGAGAGACCAGAGAGAGACCAGAGAGCGAGAGGACGGAGAGAGAGACCAGAGAGAAACCAGAGAGGGAGAGAGACAAGAGAGAGAGGGAGACCAGTCAGACAGAGGATAGAGAGAGAGACCAGAAAGGGAGAGACCAGAGAAGGAGAAGACAGAGAGAGAGAGACCAGAAAGAGAGACCAGAGACCAGAAAGAGAGAGACCAGAGAGGGAAAGACCAGAGAGAGAGACCAGAAAGAGAGATAGACTAGACAAAGAGACCAGAGAGAAAGGACAGAAAGAGACTAGAGAGAGAGAGACCAGAGAAAGAGAGAACAGAGAGAGAGACCAGAGAGAGACTTGAGTTTGAAACTACGAAGAGACCAGAGAGAGAGGACATATAGAGAGAGACAAAAGAGAGAGAGACACAAGAGAGAGAGAGACCTAAATGTATGTGTCATGACTCAGAATCTGCAGAACCTTGTGACAGTTTTTGTTTTGTGTTGATTGCCTCAAAAAAACCAAAAGAAATTAGCTCCAAACTCAGACTAGAATCTGACTCTGACTCTGACAAAACTCTGCTAACCCCAACTTCTCTCCTCGGCTTTTTCAAACTCCACAACAGAAGAACAAGTGAAATCTATTGCATGTTCTCCTCGTGCAGGACTCTCCTCTCCGTGTCTCTGCTAACAGCCCATGGAGGAGCCGTGAATTAGCAGTCTGTGAAATCCCCATCCGCCGCCGCCGCCTCGCACAATCGCTCCCTACACAAATAAATAAATAAACATCCGTCCATAGTGGGCGCGCAACGGAAATAATATCACGGCGGTTTTTATGGACGCGGCCAAACGAGAGGAGCAGTTAAAATAAAGCCGCAGTATGGTATAGCGGCGATGCTAGCTGAGAGAAAGAGAGACCAGAGGAGGTGGAGGTGGAGGGGTACGTATCCAGGATATAGGCCCTGGGTGATGCGGCTTTGTTATGGATAGTGATTTGGCGGCAAACCAAAGGGAGAAATAAGAATGATTCAGCAGTGCCTCCATTTCCCTGGACGGGGAAATGTATGGAACAGATAGTGGGCGGGAGAGAGCACCGCGGGGACTGGAGCTAAAGTTTATATATGGGAGGATGTGTGTGGATACTGGTGCTATACGGTTAGCGCTTATGGCTCTGCTCTCGCTAATAAAGAAGCAGACTGCCGGGTGAAAGAGAGGAAGTGTGGAAATGTGTGTTGTTTGTGGCTTTTCATGTTTTAGAAATGTTGTACTTGAGAAAATACATGTAGAGACGAGAGAGAAGCCAGAGAGAGAGAGAGAGAGAAAAGAGAGACGAGAGAGAGAGGCCAGAGCGAGGCCATAGAGAGACCAGAGAGAGAACAGAGAGGGAGAGGATGGAGAGAGAGAGTCCCGAGAGAGAGACCAGAGAGGGAGAGGACGGAGAGAGAGAGTCCAGAGAGAGAGACCAGAGAGGGAGAAGACGGAGAGAGAGAGTCCAGAGAGAGAGACCAGATAGGGAGAGGACGGAGAGAGAGAGTCCAGAGAGAGAGACCAGAGAGGGAGAGGATGGAGAGAGAGTCCCGAGAGAGAGACCAGATAGGGAGAGGACGGAAGAGAGAGAGTCCAGAGAGAGAGACCAGAGAGGGAGAAGACGGAGAGAGAGAGTCCAGAGAGAGAGACCAGATAGGGAGAGGACGGAGAGAGAGAGTCCAGAGAGAGAGACCAGAGAGGGAGAGGACGGAGAGAGAGAGTCCAGAGAGAGAGACCAGAGAGGGAGAGGACGGAGAGAGAGAGTCCAGAGAGAGAGACCAGAGAGGGAGAGGACGGAGAGAGAGAGTCCAGAGAGAGAGACCAGAGAGGGAGAGGACGGAGAGAGAGAGTCCAGAGAGAGAGACCAGAGAGGGAGAGGACGGAGAGAGAGAGTCCAGAGAGAGAGACCAGAGAGGGAGAAGACGGAGAGAGAGAGTCCAGAGAGAGAGACCAGAGAGGGAGAGGACGGAGAGAGAGAGTCCAGAGAGAGAGACCAGAGAGGGAGAAGACGGAGAGAGAGAGTCCAGAGAGAGAGACCAGAGAGGGAGAGGATGGAGAGAGAGTCCCGAGAGAGAGACCAGAGAGGGAGAGGACGGAGAGAGAGAGTCCCGAGAGAGAGACCAGAGAGGGAGAGGACAGAGAGAGAGACCAGAGAGAGAGACCAGAGAGGGAGAGGACGGAGAGAGAGAGTCCAGAGAGAGAGACCAGAGAGGGAGAGGACGGAGAGAGAGAGTCCAGAGAGAGAGACCAGAGAGGGAGAGGACGGAGAGAGAGAGTCCAGAGAGAGAGACCAGAGAGGGAGAGGACGGAGAGAGAGAGTCCAGAGAGAGAGACCAGAGAGGGAGAAGACGGAGAGAGAGAGTCCAGAGAGAGAGACCAGAGAGGGAGAGGATAGAGAGGAGAGAGAGAGAGACCAGAGAGGGAGAGGAGAGAGAGAGAGAGTCCCGAGAGAGAGACCAGAGAGGGAGAAGACGGAGAGAGAGAGTCCCGAGAGAGAGACCAGAGAGGGAGAGGACAGAGAGAGAGACCAGAGAGAGAGACCAGAGAGGGAGAGGACGGAGAGAGAGAGTCCCGAGAGAGAGACCAAAGAGGGAGAGGACAGAGAGAGGGACCAGAGAGATGCCAGAGCGAGGCCATAGAGCGACAAGAGAGAGACCAGAGAGAGAGAGAGAGAGACCAGAGAGAGAGAGAGAGAGACCAGAGAGAGAGAGAGAGAGACCAGAGAGAGGCAAGACAGAGAGACTAGAGAGAGAGAACAGAGAGAGAAAACAGAGAGAGAGAGAGAAGGCACAAGCGAGAGACTAGACAGAGAGAGAGCACAGAGAGAGATAGCACGGACCAGAGAGAGACTAGAGAGACACAAGAGAGAGATTAGAGAGAGAGACCAGAGAGTGCAAGCAAAGACGAGAGAGAGACCAGAGAGAGAGACCACTTTACAAGGATAACACGTCCGTCAGATACTAAAGCTGCAGAGAATCTTCCAAATCAACCCAGAATGAGACGAGAGAGCCAGTGAGTGACTACAGCACAGGGGTAATGTGCTCTCTCTCTCTAAATAACATGGAAATAGTTAAATACATTCTGTACTCTCTCAAAAACCGTTCTTTTGGCTCCAAACGACTTTCCACATCTCTCACTTTGTCTGTGTTTGTTTCTTTCTCCACAAGTTTTAAAAATACATTTCTCACATTATTTTACTCCTTTAAAGATTTTCCAGATTATGTCATTCACGTAATCATCGAGACGACACAGAAACACAAACAGCTTAAAAACACACAGAAAGCACTGATTCTTGCCCCAAACTGTGGCTAAAGATCCCATTTCCATCACCTTTAAAACCCAAAATGTACAAAAATATGTCACAGCAGAAAGTTCTGAGTTCGGAGCTGTTTTTAGACACACAAATGGAACCGGTCTGGACTCAAACTGGTCTGAGACGTCGCTGTGGTGGATCGTAGCCGCGGGTGCAGATGTGAGCGCTGCTGAGGCTGCGTTATGCTAATGCTACGTCACCGGAGACGCACACGACTCGGGAAAACACAGAAGAAGAAAAGGTAAAGTGATCGTTGTTATGATCGTCACAGCTGCCGTTTTAACTTCACGATATTTCTTTCATTCAAGCAAAAAGACGTGAGAGGCCAGAGAGAGAGAGAGCAGAGAGAGAGAGAGAGCAGAGAGAGAGAGAGAGAGTGGAAAGAGAGAGAGGCCAGAGAAAGAGAGCAAAGAGAGAGAGAGAGCAGAGAGAGAGAGAGAGAGTGGAAAGAGAGAGAGAGCAGAGAGAGAGAGAGAGAGAGCAAAAAGAGAGAAAGTGGAAAGAGAGAGAGAGGCCAGAGCGAGACCAGAGAGAGAGAGACCAGAGAGAGAGACCAGAGAGAGAACCAGAGAGAGACCAGAGAGAGACCAGAGAGAGACCAGAGAGAGAGACCAGAGAGAGAGACCAGAGAGAGAGACCAGAGAGAGACCAGAGAGAGAGACCAGAGAGAGACCAGAGAGAGAGACCAGAGAGAGAGACCAGACCAGAGAGAGAGAGAGAGAGACCAGAGAGAGAGACCAGAGAGAGACCAGAGAGACGACCAGAGAGAGACCAGAGAGAGACCAGAGAGAGACAGACCAGACGAGAGAGACCAGAGAGAGACCAGAGAGAGAGACCAGAGAGAGACCAGAGAGAGAGACCAGAGAGAGAGACCAGAGAGAGAGACCAGAGAGACAGAGAGACCAGAGAGAGAGACCAGAGAGAGAGACCAGAGAGAGAGACCAGAGAGAGAGCCAGAGAGAGACCAGAGAGAGACAGAGAGAGACCAGAGAGAGACCAGAGAGAGAGCCAGAGAGAGAGACAGAGAGAGAGACCAGAGAGAGACCAGAGAGAGACCAGAGAGAGAGACCAGAGAGAGACCAGAGAGAGAGACCAGAGAGAGAGACCAGAGAGAGAGCCAGAGAGAGAGACCAGAGAGAGACCAGAGAGAGAGACCAGAGAGAGACCAGAGAGAGACCACAGAGAGACCAGAGAGAGACCTGAGAGAGACCAGAGAGAGACCACAGAGAGACCAGAGAGAGACCTGAGAGAGACCAGAGAGAGAGACCAGAGAGAGACCAGAGAGAGACCACAGAGAGACCAGAGAGAGACCAGGACCAGGAGAGAGGACCAGCGCCCAAGGGCCTCGCCTCCAAACATCCGTCTGTGGGAGCGAGCTGCTGGGACGTGTAAGCCAAAGGTAATTGCCCCGGATAAGAACATCTGCTGGGTGAATAAATATTGTAATGAGGGCGGAGCGGGGGTCCCAGGGCGGAGGGGGAGAGAGGGGGGAGGGAGGAGGGGGGAGGGAGGGGACCTATGGGAGCCAGGTATCACTCAACACCTGCAGAGCCCACACAGAGGAGAGAGAGATGAATGAGAAGTGAGTGTAAGATACTACTACTACTACTACTGCTACTACCAGTACTACATACTGTATATACATACACACACACACACACACACACACTCCGTCTCCACACACACACATACACTCCGTCTCCACACACTCCGTCTCCACACACACACATACACTCCGTCTCCACACACTCCGACTCCACACACTCCGTCTCCACACACTCCGTCTCCACACACACACACTCTCCGTCTCCACACACAGTATCTACACACACACACACACACACTCTCCGTCTCCACACACAGTATCTACACACACACACACACACACACGCATACAGTCTCCATACAAACAATCACACACATACAAACACACACACAGTCTCCTCACACACACACAAACACACACACAGTCTCCTCACACACACACACACACACACACAGCGAGTTAGAGCAGCAGACATTTGATGGTTTGAAGTTAAAAAACGTGCTTTTTTC
The DNA here is from genome assembly GCA_964034765.1 of Knipowitschia caucasica. Classification (NCBI taxonomy): domain Eukaryota; kingdom Metazoa; phylum Chordata; class Actinopteri; order Gobiiformes; family Gobiidae; genus Knipowitschia; species Knipowitschia caucasica. Next base: position 2,419,525 of record OZ035840.1, on the reverse strand, counting down.
TCTCCTCAAAAGTATCAATTATCAACCAGAGAGACCAGAGAGAGACCAGAGAGAGACCAGAGAGAGACCAGAGAGAGACCAGAGAGAGACCAGAGCGAGACCAGAGAGAGACCAGAGAGAGACCAGAGAGAGAGACCAGAGAGAGACCAGAGAGAGACCAGAGAGAGACCAGAGAGACCAGAGAGACCAGAGAGAGACCAGAGAGAGACCAGAGAAAGACCAGAGAGAGACCAGAGAGAGACCAGAGAGAGACCAGAGAGAGACCAGAGAGAGACCAGAGAAAGACCAGAGAGAGACCAGAGAGAGAGACCAGAGAGAGACCAGAGAGAGACCAGAGAGACCGACAGAGAGAGACCAGAGAGAGACCAGAGAGAGACCAGAGAGAGACCAGAGAGAGACCAGAGAGAGACCAGAGAGAGACCAGAGAGAGACCAGAGAGAGACCAGAGAGAGACCAGAGAGAGACCAGAGAGAGACCAGAGAGAGACCAGAGAGACCAGAGAGACCAGAGAGAGACCAGAGAGAGACCAGAGAGAGACCAGAGACAGACCCAGAGAGAGACCAGAGAGAGACCAGAGAGAGACCAGAGAGAGACCAGAGAGAGACCAGAGAGAGACCAGAGAAAGACCAGAGAGAGACCAGAGAGAGAGACCAGAGAGAGACCAGAGAGAGACCAGAGAGACCAGAGAGACCAGAGAGAGACCAGAGAGAGACCAGAGAGAGACCAGAGCGAGACCAGAGAGAGACCAGAGAGAGACCAGAGAGAGACCAGAGAGAGACCAGAGAGAGAGACCAGAGAGAGACCAGAGAGAGACCAGAGAGAGACCAGAGAGACCAGAGAGACCAGAGAGAGACCAGAGAGAGACCAGAGAGAGACCAGAGAAAGACCAGAGAGAGACCAGAGAGAGACCAGAGAGAGACCAGAGAGAGACCAGAGAGAGACCAGAGAGAGACCAGAGAAAGACCAGAGAGAGACCAGAGAGAGAGACCAGAGAGAGACCAGAGAGAGACCAGAGAGACCAGAGAGACCAGAGAGAGACCAGAGAGAGACCAGAGAGAGACCAGAGAAAGACCAGAGAGAGACCAGAGAGAGACCAGAGAGAGACCAGAGAGAGACCAGAGAGAGACCAGAGAGAGACCAGAGAAAGACCAGAGAGAGACCAGAGAGAGACCAGAGAGAGACCAGAGAGACCAGAGAGAGACCAGAGAGAGACCAGAGAGAGACCAGAGAGAAGACCAGAGAGAGACCAGAGAGACCAGAGAGAGACCAGAGAGAGACCAGAGAGACCAGAGAGACCAGAGAGAGACCAGAGAGAGAGCAGAGCGAGCCAGAGAGAGACCAGAGAGACCAGAGAGAGACCAGAGAGAGACCAGAGAGAGACCAGAGAGACCAGAGAGAGACCAGAGAGAGACCAGAGAGAGACCAGAGAGAGACCAGAGAGAGACCAGAGAGAGACCAGAGAGAGACCAGAGAGAGACCAGAGAGAGACCAGAGAGAGACCAGAGAGAGACCAGAGAGAGACCAGAGAGACCAGAGAGAGACCAGAGAGAGACCAGAGAGAGACCAGAGAGAGACCAGAGAGAGACCAGAGAGACCAGAGAGAGACCAGAGAGACCAGAGAGAGAGCAGAGCGAGACCAGAGAGAGACCAGAGAGACCAGAGAGAGACCAGAGAGAGACCAGAGAGACCAGAGAGACCAGAGAGAGACCAGAGAGACCAGAGAGAGACCAGAGAGAGACCAGAGAGAGACCAGAGAGAGACCAGAGAGAGACCAGAGAGACCAGAGAGAGACCAGAAAGAGACCAGAGAGACCAGAGAGAGACCAGAGAGAGACCAGAGAGACCAGAGAGACCAGAGAGAGACCAGAGAGACCAGAGAGAGACCAGAGAGAGACCAGAGAGAGACCAGAGAGACCAGAGAGAGACCAGAGAGAGAGAGACTCTGGCTGAAATAAAAGCCACGTCGTTCACACGGTTAATGAACTGTTTATTTAATTACTTTTATATTTGTACATTTTAAATGTGTAATTTGTGTCCTAAAAGTCTTCTGTGGACAAGTGTTGAACGTTAGCATGGTCTCGCTAGGACGCTAACGGCATCTGGTCCGTCCAATGTAACTGTTGTGTCCGTATCAAATACATAAGATAAATAAATAAATAATTAGAAAGAGTCCACTGGATTAAAAGCAGATTTTAAAAAACAATGTATTATAAAACAAGTAAAAGAATAAAAAACAATAAAAACCTAGGCTAAAAACAGAGGCTAAAACCAGAGGCTAAAAGAACGTCCTCTTGTGTAAGCTTAAACAATGTTAAAACACACACCAGATAAAATCCTAAATAAAACCTTATTAATACTCTCAGTAAGTGTAAAAATCTGCTAAATCCAACTCTACGGCAGAGAAATACTCACAATATTGAGCAGAATTAATTCAGACAAAAAGAGTAAATATGAAACGATCTAGAGTGAGATTTAACTCTATAAAAAACTATGCACTGGTTACGGCTGCATATGTTTTCTGTTTTAAAATGATACAGGTGTGAACTATTTTTATTTTATTATTTTTTTACTTTAGTTTTGAGTTTTTGATTAATTCAAGGAGAATGTCATAATTAAAAAATAAATAAATAAATAAACCTGACAAAGCAACATTTATAATTCAAAGAAAGGAGTACAGAAAATAAAATTAAATACAAAATAAAGAAAACAATTAAAACAGAAAATACAAAAAAATATATAATAAAATAATAATAAAACAAAATAATAGCAATAATAATAATAAAATAATAATAAAAAAATAATAATAATAATAATAATAATAATAATAATAAAATAAAAATAAAAATAAATCAAAACATTTAAAAAAAAAATAATTATGAACTAATATCAAAGTCAAAAAGGAACAAAGAGACAAAACCAGATTCTCAAACCAACAGAGGATACAGACTTTTGGACAGTTTGACAAACACTAAAAACACTTAAAGATCTTTTCTCATATTTAAAAGTCAATGAATCAATGAACTCAGGTTAATTTTGTTTTGTATTGGTCCAAATCATGAGTGTCAAAGTCGAGGCCCGGGGGCTAGATGCGGCCCACGAATGAATGATCTTGGCCCCGGGATGATCTGCAGCTGTAGAATCAGAACCGGCCAGAGTCATAAGAAAACATTGGATTATTAATGTACTGTTCAGGATGTGTGTTTTCTTTGAAGTTTATATTTTTTACCAGACTGAGGCAAAAACACAAAATTATTGAATTATTAATTTACTGTTTGGGACATTTTCTCGTTTTGAGTCTGTTAAAAAATGTAGCAGTTAAAATGATTGACAGAGCAGTACAAAAATATTGGATTACGCATTTAATCTCTAAATAATCTCCAAAGGTTCTGATTCTGAATTAACACAGTGGACCGTATTTTAGGTCCTGGTTCCACAGGTTTTATACATAATTTTAGTTTTAATAAATATTGACCCAGTCCGACTCTCGGCAAGAAGAGAATTAAGTTTTTTTTGGCCTCTGATGTTTTTGACTCTAAACAGTAGTAGTTTGTTTAAAAGCAGTTTATTACGTCACAGATACATGTCATTTCAAGAAACAAATCTCAAAAGGAGAAGCCTAAATCCGCCCTGAGCAGCTGTCGTCTCCGAGACTTTACAAAGTTGTGGATTCTCTAAACGCAGATCAGAAAATCAAACGGGAAAAGCAGCGATAACAATCACAGAGAGACATCGGGAGCGTGACGACCGGGGGCAAGAAATTTTCTTAAATATCCTGCATCATCTCTGGCTTTAGACCCTCCTGCTTCTGCGAAGAACAACTCAGAAATTCAGTGGAAAAAGTGAGAAATCTCGAGAATAAAAGCCCGTATTGAGAAAATAATCTACTTCCACGGACGGACAAAGACATTTATATTAAAAAAACCTAATAATTGCCTTGAGAATTGGACAAATACAATGAAAATTCCCACTCAAATCAGATCTATCAAAGAACTATCTCTACATCTATTCACATGTTTTTCCGACAGAGTTTTGTCAAAGTAGAATGTTCAGACCGCATCCTGCTGTCTCCGGAAACGTACTGGATATTAGCATAAATGTAAGAAAGAGCCCTGGGAGTCCCTATTTGACACTTTGAGCTGATAGTTCATTGGCTGAGAGTGAGGGCCGGGCCTCTGGTTTGCACTTACTAGTCTGAAAAAGCAGATTTTTAAGATATTACAGAAGCCAAAAGTACATACGATAAGATAAAATAAGAGTTCCATTATTCGTCCGACAGTGGGGAAATTTCACTGTTGCAGCGCATAGACGGGACAGTAGTGAGAGCACACAATATATACAGAATAACTAGCTGTAGATGCTGAAAATTCTTCAATACCAGTCAAAAATATATATATATATGTAGTAGTGCGGAGTTACATACTGTACATATAGTGCTATTAAAAAGTTAGCTACCGCGGCGCAAATAGCATTATTTTGTTGTCGATTTGCAAACTTTGAGCCACTTCTTTGGAGCGACCAATCACGTACAAGAAAAGAATTTGTTCCTAAATATAACCGCTGCATCCTATAGCCTCCTTTTTTATGCATTGACCCCAAAAGGAATCGCTGCGTCTGGCTTTAAATCATCTCCCATAAGAAGCTCCAACTTTCTCCTAATCTGGGACAAGTTTTAACCGGGCCGTCACGCCTCATCAACTCCTCAAAACAGCCAACGCATTTTTAAAAGTCTGAACGCTACTCCAGGCCTTTTCCCTTCCAGACAACTACCAACACCGATCAATACTTCTCACTCCATTTGTCTGTGTTGCCTCCAATTCAATTCTATGTAAAAATTTCTAATGGCAAAGTTCTCGGCGCATGAAAAACAGCAGAAAAAAATCAAAATGGTTGCGTCGGTGAGCGATCGATGGCTGCACACTGCATCAGAAGTGTTTACAAATGCGGTTAATTGGATTGGTTTTTGCGAGGTTGGAATATTGTGGAGAGACTGGCCATGCTGAAATCACCCCCCAAATGGAGTTTGTATGGATGGGGGGGGATTAGACACAATGGGAGAGGTGGGAACGCCGTCGTCCCCTGGAAGTTTCTAATAGCGCTGCTGGTGTTGCCTTTCCCGAGTAATAAATGAATGAGTCAAACAGTCGGCTTCCTGTGAGTAAACATCCAGGCCAAATCAGCAGAGATATCGACGGGATGTGTTCGGGAGAGGTGGAAAAACCCATCGAGGGCCATTGTCCAACGCTTACCAACGCTTACCAACGCTTACCAACGCTTACCAACCCTTACCAACCCTTGCCAACGCTTACCAACGCTTACCAACCCTTACCAACCCTTACCAACGCTTACCAACGCTTACCAACGCTTACCAACGCTTATCAACCCTTACCAACGCTTACCAACAACCGGATATGGACGTTTAGAAAAAGATAAATCGGTTGTAGAGAATACTCAGGTCAAGAAGAGCAGAAAAACAAGAAATTGTGGCTAATTCTGAAGCAAAATCAAGTTATTTTTGAGCATTCTCTCTGGATGTTTTGGTTTTGAAAAGGGCTTCAAAGTTGGAGACAAACACAACAGAAATTCCGTAGCGTGTCCAAAAGCGTAGATTTTGACGGAATATTTGCCGATATTTGACTCTTGTTTCATGTCCTTTGCACCTGTTTTATCCTGTGTCGTTCTCATGTGCATGTGTTGCTACTGATCTACAGCTCCAAGGCCAATTTATTGATATATAAGAATCTGGAATCTGTCTAAAATGTCTTTTGCATCGTACGCTTGGTCTATTGGCTGATCTAAACGCAATCAAAACACACACAACTTCATATAACCCATTATTATCAACATAGAGGTGGATTCGTAACACGTCTGAAAAGAAAATTCTTCAAAAGTGGCAATAATCGAAAATTGTTGCTGCGTTTTCGCCTTTTTGACTGACAATAATTGCAATTTTAAATCACCAAACTCTGGATTCAACCGCCCAACAAGACGCCTTGACAAACCTTGACGTATGTTGTGTTGTTATAGATATATAAGCAAAAGAACAATCATATCAACACACACTTTGTACGACCGCGTCTCAAGCTGAGGTCCTGGGATCGATGGATGTCACCACAGCTTCAGACGAACGCTTACACACTCTTGACGTAGAATGCGATAAGTTTTCGTCTCGGAATATTCTCTGAACTGATGAAGGGAACCCTGGTCT
>OZ035840.1:2345821-2405821 GCA_964034765.1 Knipowitschia caucasica | reverse complement strand
CGCAGACACCCCCGCAGCCCGCCAGAGCACGCCACATGTGCAGGTTAGCTTCTGTTAGCTTCTGCTGCCACTGCATACACACACACAGAGCTGAAAGGCCCGTACTGTGCAAAATGTGTGAGCTGTTGGCCACGCTTCAGCAATAACACTAAACTCCCATAGCAGTCAATTTGACGGCTTTTACTGTACTTTAGTAAGCATAACTGACCTGCGTAGTAGTAGTAGTAGTAGTAGTAGTAGTAGTAGCAGTATTAGTAGCAACAGTAGTAGCAATAGTAGTAGCAGTAGTAGTAGCAGTAGTGGCAGTAGTAGCAGTAGTAGTAGTAGTAGTAGCAGTAGTAGTAGTATAGTAGTAGCAGCAGTAGCAGCAGCAGTAGCAGCAGCAGCAGCAGCAGTAGCAGTAGCAGTAGTAGTAGCAGTAGTAGTAGTAGAGTAGCAGTATAGTAGTAGCAGTAGTAGTAGTAGTAGCAGTAGTAGTAGCAGTAGTAGTAGCAGTAGTAGTAGTAGTAGCAGTAGCAGTAGCAGTACTAGTAGCAGTAGCTGTAGCAGTAGCAGTAGCAGTAGTAGTAGTAGTAGCAGTAGTAGTAGTAGTAGTAGCAGTAGCAGTAGCAGTAGCTCACTGTATAGATGTAAATGTTTTTGCTAGTGCCGTGCTCCGTCCTCAAACACAGCAGAAAAACAAATCCATGTTTATGAAGTAATTAAAAGTATTCAACAAGTGATGTAGAAATATCAGCGCATTCTCCCTGCCCCTCAGGGCGCCAGTTATTGGATGAACATTCTGCAAAAAGACGCAAAAAGATAAATAAATAATCCGATTGTGGAGCCCCATCGGTTGCCTCCGCCGCTGTGTATTGATGATATGTTTTGGAAATTGCTGAGCGAGCTTATTGTTAGCGTCTGGGAGAAATAGCCTCCCCCTCCCTCCCCCCTCTCCCTCCCCCCTCTCCCTCCCTCCCCTCTCCCCCCTCCCTCCCCTCGCTGCAGCCGACAGATGGAAAACACGGAAAGGCATGTAATGTAGTGTAATGTAATCTGCAGAGAGAATGCGCCTCTTCCGACTCCGCAGACCGATGCAGCGAGGCTCGCAACATCTATCAGCATCGCCTCGGCATCGCCACGGTAACGCCAGGGACTCCCACAATTCTGAAAACATATTTTGGTAATAATGTTTGAACCTAAATCATTTGTTGTCAAAAAACTGTATTAAAAGCATTAAAAGAAACTCATATCTGTAGCTGTAGTGTTGGGTTCCATTCCCCCTCCACACAGGGCCTTTCTGAGTGCAGTTTGCATGTTATCTTCGTGTCTGTGTAGGTTTTCTCCAGGTGCTCCGGTTCCCCCTACCATGCACTAGAAATATGTACAATAGGTCTGGGGGTTGTAGGTCTCCACACAGAAAGTCCCACTTAGAGTTCAGACTCTCTTTTTCATGAGTCCTGCCCCAAGAGAGAGGGGGGACACCGGAGCACACGGAGGAAACCGAAGCACACGGAGGAAACCGGAGCACACGGAGGAAACAGGAGCACACGGACGAAACCGGAGCATATGGAGGAAACCGGAGCACACGGAGGAAACCGGAGCACACGGAGGAAACCGAAGCACACGGAGGAAACCGGAGCACACGGAGGAAACAGGAGCATACGGAGGAAACCGAAGCATATGGAGGAAACCGGAGCACACGGAGGAAACCGGAGCACACGGAGGAAACCGAAGCACACGGAGGAAACCGGAGCACACGGACGAAACCGGAGCATATGGAGGAAACCGGAGCACACAGAGAAAAGGAAACCTGAGACAAAACCTACACAGACACAGGGAGAACAAGCAAAGAGAGGCCTAGAGGTGGAATTGAACCCGAGAAGAGAGCGTGCTAACCCCTTAACCTTAATCTTAATCTTTATTATTTAAATCCAGCTACAATTTAGAATATATTCAATGTATTTCAGGCAGTATGAAGACAGTTTTCTGACTACTAATAATAATAATATTAAGACAGATTTAAGTTCATAAACCACAACAAAAGCTGCCTCCCTTGAAACCGTATAATCACATACATTGACTAACTCGTTAAAACTATTCTCAACAACATAATTAATCAGAGTTTGGACTAAATATAGATCTTCCTCTTCCTCTGAATCTTGCAGGAGGCAAAAAGGCGTGGACAGAAATAAAGTAGGTTTGCTGTGGCCCGGAGCCTGTTTTCGAGAGCGCTTTTATGCAAAAACAACTGTAACCAGAATAATGCCGATCTGTGCGAGACCCCGCTGAGCCCGAGTCAGGGAGGGACTCACTTTTAAAGCTGGAGGTGAAGGAACGGGAGGAGTCAGAGAGAGGTGAGGATTTGACCCAGTTTTAGAGCGACCAGTGAGGTTCCAAGTCCAAAAATCTCTATGTTGTTCAGAGAAATTGAGAAAATACCTACTTTACATGTCATTTCTCCATTCAAAATATTGCAGTCTCACAGAAGGACGTTTGAGGGTTCTATTCCCATTCCTCTCTGTGTGAATGTGTGTGTGGGTGGGTTTCCTCCGGGGCTCCTGTTTCCAGCTCGACCCAAAGTATATTAGCATGGGTCCTAGGGTGCCGGACTAACCCAGAAACCAGAAAGTCCGATCACGTTAGTCCAGTTCTCAGGTCTGCGTACAGGTCTCTCCAAGGCCTGGCTTAGACCAAAGTACAGCCATGACATGTTAGCGCCTCCTGCTGGCTCTGACACAGTCTTTCTGAAAATGTGAGACCGGCCTAAACTCCTCAATCAAGTACTTTCGGTTCTTACTATTGATTTCAAACTTTCACCACACACTAAAATCTAGCTTTGAAAGATTTATCCACGGATCAGACATTAATCAGGATTGCACCATCCAGCTAACTTATCGATCAATCAACTTTTATTTGTTGTTTTTAACCTGGATTTGAAAACTGCCAGAGAAGACGCCAGCCTCACATTTTCAGGAAGATTGTTCCAGGTTTCAGCTGCATAAATCTGAAATACAGCCTCCCCAGGTCTCGGTCTGACGCAGTGGGAGGTAATCCTGCATTGAAGGTTCGACACAGGGAGAACATGCAAACTCCACTGGACCTGTAGCAGCTCAGATATCATTGTACCAGTGTTGCAGTAGTGTCGGGACGGTCCAGATCCAGGCCACATCCAGACCCAGGCTCTGTGGGACGGTCCAGATCCAGTCCAGGTCCAGACCCAGGCTCTGCGGAACGGTCCAGATCCAGGCTCGGTGGGACGGTCCAGATCCAGGCTCTGTGGGACGGTCCAGATCCAGGCTCTATGGGACGGTCCAGATCCAGGCTCTATGGGACGGTCCAGATCCAGGCTCTATGGGACGGTCCAGATCCAGGCTCTGTGGGACGGTCCAGATCCAGGCTCTGTGGGACGGTCCAGATCCAGGCTCTGTGGGACGGTCCAGATCCAGATCCAGGCTCTGTGGGACGGTCCAGATCCAGACCCAGGCTCTGTGGGACGGTCCAGATCCAGACCCAGGCTCTGTGGGACGGTCCAGATCCAGGCTCGGTGGAGACTTTCTGTTTGATGGTGTTTATGGCCATTTAGACGTTCAAACTCGAGTCTAGACATTCCCTGGAGACGAGCTTCCATTATGACGGCCGAGTGTGTGTGTGTGTGTGCGTGCGTGTGTGTGTCTGTGTGTGTGTGTGTGTGTATGCGTGCGTGTGTGTGTCTGTGTGTGTGTGTGTGTGTGTGTGTGTGCGTGCGTGTGTCTGTGTGTGTGTGTGTGTGTGTGTGTGTGTGCGTGCGTGCGTGTGTCTGTGTGTGTGTGTGTGTGTGTGTGTGTGTGTGTGTGTATGCGTGCGTGTGTGTGTCTGTGTGTGTGTGTGTGTGTGTGTGTGTGTATGCGTGCGTGTGTGTGTCTGTGTGTGTCTGTGTGTGTGTGCGTGCGTGTGTGTGTCTGTGTGTGTGTGTGTGTGTGTGTGTGTCTGTGTGTGTGTGTAATGGACAATACTTGTGTTGTTCCAATACAAGGAGGTCAATGGTGAAAAGACCCGATATCAAAAGTGATTCTATGATTAAAAATGTGTCATATTTAGACAAAGTAACAAGAATAATACTTTTAGAATAGACAGATGTTTTATTAAGGTGTCCAGCAGCAGAAGACTCGGTTTGATAAAGTCCTCAGAGAAACTACTGTTGTGATTTAGGCCGATACAAAGACAAACTGAATGGACATAGAAGCCCTTGGTCCATAGGAAGCGGGACGACCACCTGGGTTCGAATCCCGGTCGGAACGGGGCCTTTTATGAGTGAAGTTTACATGTTCTCCCCGTGTCTGTGTAGGTTTCCTCCGGGCGCCACTAAAAACATACCCAATAGGTCTGAGTGTATTGATGGTGTTTGGTCGGAGGCTTTGACGGACCAGAGTGTGTGGAGTCTGAACATTGGTCTGTTAACTCAGTGACTGCCATTGATTAATCTGATGTCGGGGATTTTTGTCAAACCTCCCCCTTTTTGACTGGAGATTACAGAAGAACAAAACTAGATAGAAACCAACTTATTTTTGCTGATGGAAGTAGGCAGTTCAGTCTTTCGGAATCTGGTTTCATATTTCACATAGTCATAGCGCACAATATTCTGTGGGTCTTGAAAATCAGTGAAATCATCAAAAACGGCTGTCAGTGTCAATGTGCCATATTAATGAACAATGCTTAGTTACTACTATAAATATCCTGGATCATCACTGGCCTTAGACCCTCCTGAATCTGCAAGGAACCTCTAAATAAAACCCAGTGGAAAAAAAAAAAGTGAGAAACCTCGACCTACACCGAGAGAGAACCCGCTCCCACTGACGAACAGGCCGCAACAGGCACTAAATATGGACTAAAATCCAACTCTTCATAGATTCTCATGATGTTAAAGCACTTCTCTTTAAGCCCTCGCTCTCGGCACTCGTCGGACCGGAGGCTCTAATCGCACCCTTGTCTTTATGGAGTCCTTCCACCGCCGCCGTCTCCGAGCGTTTACGAGCCCTCATCAGCTCCACAGGTGGCTATTGACATTTCTATACAAGCCGCCATCACCATTAAAGAAGGCCGCGTCGCCACCTACTTCTGGCTTTATCACAGCGCGGCACTAAAAGGTAAATGAAATGTTTGTTCCGGAAAGTCCCCACGGATGTCTCTGGTCTTCGGGCTCGCTGTGCAGAGATCGCCGTTCGAGAAGCAATTGTTGGCGTCGGAGAAATTAAGAAGCGCATTAGAGAAGTTAATGGAAAATTAGAGTTTGTCGGGCTTTGAGTTCAGGTTTTTAATGGGACAAGTCTGCGTTTCTATAATCACAGGTGTAGTTTATGTCTCGCGACTTCCCCGACTTCAGACATACACAGAGAGAAGAATCGATGAGACTTTCTTTTGCAAATGCAGGAAGTTTAGTTCTGCACCTGAGAAGTTTTCAGACACTTGCAAACGGAATTACAACGCTTGATTTAACAGATTCAAAGTAAGTAAGTAAGTAATCTTTTATTTATATACCGCCTTTTCACTGCAGATCTGAGTCTCAAAGCGGTTTACAATTGTTAATTTTTGGGCATTTGTCTCTCACTCCACACAGAGATGGGAGCGGGGCCAGTACAGGAGGCACATGCCAGAACTATTGGACATATTTTTAGTGGTAGGGGAAACCGGAGTACCCGGAGGAAACCTACGCAGACACGGGGAGAACATGCAAACTCCACTCAGAAAGGCCCTGGTCCGACCGGGATTCGAACCCAGGACCTTCTTGCTGAGAGGCGAGAGTGCTAACCACTCAGCCACCGTGCCGCCCACAAAGTGAAACTGGCCTTGAAAGTCTAGTTTGAAAACACTTTATACATGAGACAGAAAAGGGACAATCACCTGTGTCATGAAAAAGCACCTGTCAATGCGTATTAAAGCTGGGGAACCTGACTTTCTTCGTAAAACTTCCTCAGGGTGCTTGCTATTTTTCCAAATTAAAATTCCAGACTTTTTTAAAACTGTTTTTTTTTTTTTTCCCAGGACCTTAACTTTATGTGCTTGTGTGTCAACTGCCTCTAGGCTCGCTGTGTGTCAACAGACCTCGGCAGTGACATCACAAACATGTGCCAGACGAGGCTAAGCTAACGTTTATTAGGCTAATGCAGTACGTGACCAGTTAGTACAATTATAGATTTGTAGCCTACCTCCCTATTTCTGAGTTCACAAAGTAATTAGAGTAATTAGAGTCCAGTAAAATTCTACCATACATTTTTTTACCCCATACTTTATTAAGACTTTCACACAAAAATCTCAAGGTCTGGGAAGCAGTGTTTCAAAATTCCATACTTTTTAAGACTTTTAAGACTTGCGCAAGAACCCTGTTAGTTTTTATAAATAAAAAATAAATGGTGAAAAAACATACGCTGCAAAATCTGATGAGTCACACTCGGGGTGAGAGCTGATTGGCTGAGTCTGGATTCTCACTTTTCTGTCTGAAAAAATGGATCTAAAGTTGTGACTAGGGACCAGGACCAGTTACAGACTGTATCCTACAGTTCTAGTGTTGTGGTCTCAAAGTTACGTACCCCAGCTTTAAATCAAGCTCTACTTGTCTCTCCAGGGTGTCGCACCAGGGTACATCTGTGACATGTTAGTGCCATATGAACCAATGAACCGACTCGGACTCTGAGGAGCACAGGGACTGGCCTCCTGCTGGGACTCTGAAGAGCACAGGGACTGGCCTCCTGCTGGGACTCTGAGGAGCACAGGGACTGGACTCCTGCTGGGACTCTGAGGAGCACAGGGACTGGCCTCCTGCTGGGACTCTGAGGAGCACAGGGACTGGCCTCCTGCTGGGACTCTGAGGAGCACAGGGACTGGCCTCCTGCTGGGTCTCTGAGGAGCACAGGGACTGGCCTCCTGCTGGGACTCTGAGGAGCACAGGGACTGGCCTCCTGCTGGGACTCTGAGGAGCACAGGGACTGGCCTCCTGCTGGGACTCTGAGGAGCACAGGGACTGGCCTCCTGCTGGGTCTCTGAGGAGCACAGGGACTGGCCTCCTGCTTAGACTCTGAGGAGCACAGGGACTGGCCTCCTGCTGGGTCTCTGAGGAGCACAGGGACTGGACTCCTGCTGGTCCCAGAGTCAGGACTAAACATGTGGAGGCAGCGTTTCAGATTCATCCATCCATTCATTTTCTTCCCCTTAATCCATTTCTGGGTCAGGGGGTGGCAGTCAGAGCTGCACCCAGTCACAGAGCACCAGCCCCTCACTGATCCTCCTGCAGGTGCTGAGTCCACAGGAGCTGAGATCTTTCAGTGGGGGCTTCGGGCAAAGTGGGGTTAAGTGTCTTGCCCAAGGACACAACGACAGCAGTCATCAGTGGGAGTCGTGAAGTAGGTCTTATGGTGGGCTTGAACCCACGACCTTCAGGCTCAAAGGCCAATGCTCTACCAACTGAGCTACTGTCGCCTGTTTCAGATTCATTCAGCTAAAATCTCGGACAGTCTTCCTGAAAATGTGAGACAGTTCTGTTTCTCTGTGCTGCAAATGAAGGATTTTATCTTGTTTTAACGTAATTATTTATCAATCCCACCACCGCACTCTCTCTACAGTCTCTCTCATTGAATCTCAACACCCAACATGTCGCCTGCCGTCCTCCCTCTCCATCTCTTCTTCTTCTTCTCTCTCCGCTCTCGTAAAATAACCATTAAACAATTTCCAGACGTGTTGCTGTGTCTGTGGTTCGGACAAAAGTGCCTTTTATTTCCGAACGGAGGCCGAAACTTCCCATCGTCGCACTCAGCACTTATTTGATGGTGCCATTTTGACTGGAGCGTGATCCGCGGCTGCAGCGTTCTGTGGTGTATGAGCCACGTAACTGCAGCTGACACTAAACCCACTCCAGTCACCGTTACAAAACCAGCCGCAGGAGCCGACGGAAACGCACACGGCAGCTCATCGTATCGAGCACTGGGACCTTTTCACACCGGGGAAGTCACCGGAGAACGTGGACGCTGTCTTCAGAATTACTCTAGAAATGCAGGGCTTCTCTCCCAGTGCCGTCGCGGCTGGATTTGGTTCAATAGAAAGTACCAGACCATTATTAGAAATCTCCTCAAGGAACGAGTTCTGCACTGTCACTATGGGCTCTATGCACGCTCCACTTAAAGGACAACTCACCCTAAAATCCACTTTTTTTTGCTGATAAACGGTATAAATGAGTGTCCAATAGGGTTGTCTACATATCCTGGTCATAATCGTGTCACTTTGGTGCAAATTAGTTGAAAGTTAGACTTTCTGCCTAAAACCGTCTGTGAGGCGCCATCTGCTGGCGACCTGTATTACTACATTTGAATTTTGAATCTGGCGCCAACACTGGCACAGAAGTTGGACCTGACGTCTGCAAGTTGGACCTGACGTCAGCAGCCCCCCGCCCAGAGCAATGTAAACGGCCCAGTCTCGTTCACGCCCCCTTTAGTCCTCCAGGCCACGCCCATTTAGAGGAAGATTTGAACAGGAAATGTGAGTAACGTAAGCTCCGAGGAGCGGGGGTGAGAACCACTTTAAACAGCTGCAAGTCCCAAGTAGCTCTGAAACAGTTGCGGAGAGGATTCCTGGTCCGAGTCAAGCGTATTAGCCGAGGAATGGTAACTTTTTGAAAAATGCTAATGAAGCATTTCGCCTTTTACTTTGGACTAGAGCAGAGAAAATGGTCCAAACCAAGCGGCGACTCCACCTTTTGACCCGTCCTGCTCCACCCAGATTATTACTATTGTTATCTTTTTAGAATGATCAATTTTATTTTTTGTTGTTGCTGCTACTGGACACCTGAATTTCTCCTACTGGGATCAATAAAGTATCTATCTATCTACGTATATCTGAATTTCTCCTACAGTATCTATCTATCTATAACAACACTCGACTTCCTGTGCGCGGGGATCGTCTTGAGTTTCACTGGAGTTCAGATGTTTACACGAGTTTCCCAAATAATGCTCAAACTGGAATTAAACTGTGAGGAAGCAGTGCATTGTGGGACACAGCAGGGCTTTTTGATTGTGTTTTTATAAAGTAAACTAATCTCTCTGAGTGGGCACAGTCAAAGCTCTACCTCAGAGAGAAAGCACGTTGACACTTTTGGGTCAGTCTCAGCTGAAAGTATCAATCTAATCACTACACAGCCATAGGATCGCACAGACAGGAAGTGAACGGGCTGTTCTCTGTAAACAGGAAATGACATCACGCCTCCCCGTGCATACAGCTCATTGGACTCTTTGGGCTGAGGGTGTGGTCCGCTCTGGTCTGCATGGATAACGTTTGTCATTGCTAGCTTTACTGAAATGTCCCCACCGTGAGACGGAAAAGAAATCTCCTAATCTTCATGGTTATGGTAAACGGTTCTGCTAACGGCTAACCTCGAGAAACTTTAGCTTAGTGGATAATATTAATAACAATGCGACGAACGGGTTGGATTTCATGCGGTTGTTTTGTGGTTTGAAAGTGAGGTAGCCTAGCTTTATGGTTAGTAATGGACCGAGGCTTCTCTCTTGGCGCGTGTCTAACGGTTAAAGGAGCAGTATGTAAAAATCTGGCTAAAAGTGGTTCTGTACAAATTCACAGGCAGGATCACGGACTTTCTGATTGGTGAAACGGTGGAGCGCGGGACATCGAAATTAAAACAATAACAATGAGATTTAGGGGCTGGAAAACTAATTTGGAAATGCAAATATCTCTGAACTACTGTTATCGGTTAAAGAAGTTATGAAAAAGAGCAGTTTATTAAAGACCTTATGCCGGGTTTAAAAAAAAAAAATTGTGGATCTCAAAATTGCATGACAATGTCAATCTGAAACAGATTCCGGCAAAAAAAATCCTATATTTTATAAAAAGAACGTGTTTTTCATGAATGGAAGTTGTCTATGCTCTAACCTGTGTGTGACGTCACAGCGGGTAACGCCCATGCATTGAAAACCATGGATCTATGCCACAGGACTGCCTTTTCTCTCTTCTCTCCACTGATGCCCAACACAATACTGCCCTCTACAGGTGACAATTGCTCACTACACATAAATTGCCGTTTTGAGAGTGAAAAAGTGTCTGAGGTGGGATTTGAACCCCAGTGTCTGGATTGACAATCCATCGACACAACCACTGGACTATCTCAGTGACAACAAAGAGTTATAATCTAGTATTTATGTCACACTCGCTGTACACGGCCTTGTCATCTTGAATATCCGTGAAAAAAGAACAAATACCAAATTGTAAACAACTTACAGCGTTGAAACGTACCCGTTCTGACGTCACCAAGGGCTGTGAAGTTTTTTCGTCTCTAAGGGCGTTGCTATGGGGTTATTTCGATTTGGGGGAATCAGACAAAAAAACAACTGATTTTGAAACCTTTAGTAGTTCTCTTCTAATATAAAATGGTATTAAAACTAAATAAATCTAACCCGGCATAAGGTCTTTAAAGCCTTTTGACAGATTAGGGCCATTTCCTGATAACGTTTAATGTCATGAAAATCTTACATATTGCTGCTTTAAGTTGTAACATCCATTTTAAACTTTAAAACCAATGCATTCACAGTTCATGAAATTACATCTATATATTTCACACTGGCTGCAGCCTGTGTAGCTTCCTTACTCTATCTCTGCGTCTGTTATTAAGTCCATAATTTGCTTCTCGGTTCGTCCACACACACTTTGCACTTTCAGCTCCCCAATTGTTTGAGAACTTTAACCACGGATTAACAAAAAAAACACACAATGTACATCTGCTTGATTCTGGATCTGGCCCGCAGGACTTCTCCGCAGCCTGACACCGGAGTAATTAGCCCAAAATAAATCTCCGAAAGCCCGATGCCTCCGCTGTTTCCGAACACCGTCGGCATATGGTTGGCAGAGACTGTGATTTGGGCTCCGAGGCGCACCGCTGCCTACCTGCTGATCTCAGAGACACTGCGCGGCCATAAAAGCCGTCCCGGAAAGCACGCGTTATGCTAAACAATCAGGCTAGCGCACCTATGGGCCCGCGCGCGGTAATTTAGCAAGCGCGGAAGGCAAACTGCGCGCTTGTTAGCCCATGGACAACTCGCCGGACTCCCGCAGACCGCGCCTCCCGTTTTTGATTACTTTGAGCGCGTTAAGAGCAAATCACACTGTTTCGGCTTGCACAAATATTATGATAGGCCATTAACGGGTTTAGAGGTCGTTAGCTGGAGACTAATGCACAATTAAACCATAAATCATCTTCTAATGTTTTCCGCCACGATGGGAACGAGCTGTGGGCAGAGAAGCAGGCATAAATTATGGACGGGGCGCAGTGCGTGTGTGAGCTGAGGAAAGCTTTTGTTTTTAAAGCAATGGACACATGGAGACAGCGGGTCTTCGGTTCAATGTAGAAGGTTCTTTCATCTGGTAATGTTTATGGACATCGGGCTGAACTGGTTCTGATTCAATGTGTTTTGGTTCAAATGCAGTGGTTTGAGAAGTCCAGGTGGAGCTTCTTTATTATGCTAAAGCTAGAGATTAGACTAGCTTCTTTATTATGCTAAAGCTAGAGATTAGACTAGCTTCTTTATTATGCTAAAGCTAGAGATTAGACTAGCTTCTTTATTATGCTAAAGCTAGAGTTTAGACTAGCTTCTTTATTATGCTAAAGCTAGAGATTAGACTAGCTTCTTTATTATGCTAAAGCTAGAGATTAGACTAGCTTCTTTATTATGCTAAAGCTAGAGTTTAAACTAGCTTCTTTATTATGCTAAAGTTAGAGATTTTAGACTAGCTTCTTTATTATGCTAAAGCTAGAGTTTAAACTAGCTTCTTTATTATGCTAAAGTTAGAGATTTTAGACTAGCTTCTTTATTATGCTAAAGCTAGAGTTTAAACTAGCTTCTTTATTATGCTAAAGCTAGAGTTTAAACTAGCTTCTTTATTATGCTAAAGCTAGAGTTTAGACTAGCTTCTTTATTATGCTAAAGCTAGAGATTTTAGACTAGCTTCTTTATTATGCTAAAGCTAGAGTTTAAACTAGCTTCTTTATTATGCTAAAGCTAGAGATTAGACTAGCTTCTTTATTATGCTAAAGCTAGAGATTAGACTAGCTTCTTTATTATGCTAAAGCTAGAGTTTAAACTAGCTTCTTTATTATGCTAAAGCTAGAGATTTTAGACTAGCTTCTTTATTATGCTAAAGCTAGAGTTTAAACTAGCTTCTTTATTATGCTAAAGCTAGATATTTTGTACTAGCTTCTTTATTATGCTAAAGCTAGAGTTTAGACTAGCTTCTTTATTATGCTAAAGCTAGAGATTTTAGACTAGCTTCTTTATTATGCTAAAGCTAGAGTTTAAACTAGCTTCTTTATTATGCTAAAGCTAGAGTTTAAACTAGCTTCTTTATTATGCTAAAGCCAGAGTTTAGACTAGCTTCTTTATTATGCTAAAGCTAGATATTTTGTACTAGCTTCTTTATTATGCTAAAGCTAGAGTTTAGACTAGCTTCTTTATTATGCTAAAGCTAGATATTTTGTACTAGCTTCTTTATTATGCTAAAGCTAGAGTTTAGACTAGCTTCTTTATTATGCTAAAGCTAGAGATTTTAGACTAGCTTCTTTATTATGCTAAAGCTAGAGTTTAAACTAGCTTCTTTATTATGCTAAAGTTAGAGATTTTAGACTAGCTTCTTTATTATGCTAAAGTTAGAGATTTTAGACTAGCTTCTTTATTATGCTAAAGTTAGAGATTTTATACTAGCTTCTTTATCATGCTAAAGTTAGAGATTATGCTAGCTTCTTCATGATGCTAAAGTTAGAGATTATGCTAGCTTCTTCATGATGCTAAAGTTAGAGATTTTATACTAGCTTCTTTATCATGCTAAAGTTAGAGATTATGCTAGCTTCTTCATGATGCTAAAGTTAGATAAGTTATACAGGCTTTTTCTCACTGCTTAGCTCTTGTGTGAAACATTCGAACTATAATAATATAACTTGTGTTTTAATAATTCTACGTCATCTTTTGCTGATTCTTTGAACGTACAACCTCTCTATCGAATACTGTCCAACCTGCCATTGTTGTTTACGTAAATAAATGTGAAATGTATTATGTGCAATTACTTAAATAAAGTTATTCAACAGGAAAACGGCTTTAAACGCTCGTATGAAATAACATACAAAATCATATAATTCTAAAATCAAGATACAGGATTGAAGCAGTAAAACCACCTCGGAATAACAGTGCAAGACAACCCCAGTGTGTGTCATATGTTATTGTTTACAGTTTTTAGCCCGAGGTTTGGGACGAACGCTGCTAAATTTAAACCTCGCCTCTCTACTGACAAACAGAAAGAGCAGGACGTCGGGAGTAAATATATTTAAACAAATATTTTAATATTTTAATATATTTAAACACGCTCCTGGACACATGTGACATTCGTGAAGCGAAAAGGCTTCGGTGGATCACAGATGACGGCAGATGATTCACCATAGTCATTTCCTTTCACCAAATTGCCTCCACCTCGACTTAACAAATGACGGGGCAGGGGCGTGTGTTGACGTTGCCGTGACAGCGGGCGTAAATCTAAATAAGCCAAACAGGGCGGAGTGCGGGAGCGCCTTTGCATCCGCGGCGTGTTTAGCCTTGGAAACGCTAATGTTTGCTTCCCCACCGCAGAGGACGTCATTAAACATCATTTGTAGGCATACATTACTCTATATGCTGCAAATCGGCCATCTGCCTTATCGCCGCGGAGACGATAAATCCGAGAGGGAGGCTAAAAGCGCGCAAGATCGCTAACGGCGAGATTACAGCGGCGAGACGTTGTAGCGAGAGTGGACGGGAAACGACGGAGAGTTTTAGCGAATTAGCTGAACATTCCTGAACAAACATCAAAGGATTCAAAAAGGTTAATTTTGTCTTTAGTCAAAAGGTTTTTTGTGGGATTTTTTTTAGAACACGAGACTAAACAAATATCAACGTAACTTGTTTTTGTTCAACGTTATCAATGCTAATGTTTCTGCAACACATGTAGACGACAGAAATCTTAAATGCGTGGCTCATTCTCATTGCAAAGAATGTGAGAAAAAACCTGAAAAATGCAGAAATTCTATGCGCTTTTGTCTAGTTCTATATAACAGCAGTCGTCTTAGGGAACTTTGATTCGCTAACAACAGATCAGAGAACAGAGGAAAGTAATAACCAACTCACAGGAGCCGTCAGTCCGCAGGGAGAGGTTCTTAAAGAGCGACTAAACACCAAATCAACTTTTTTTAACTCATAAACTGCATAAGTATGTTTATTGTAGTGCTGTCTACATATCCTGGTCATTTTTTTGACATTTTAGTTCAAATTAGATAAAGTATCACTTTTGTCTGTGTGGCGCCCTCTCAACCTTTTTGGTGGTACTACATTTGAATTTGGTCCTGGCCTCTCATTGACTCTGAAGTTCTCTATGACATCAGTTGTTTTGTGTGACGTCAGTCTGTCAGAGCCAGTGATGTGAACCCATTCATCTCTCACACACGCCCCAGCTGCAGTTTGGATTATTCTGGCGCCATCTAGTGGATTCAAATTAAATTACATGAGTCATTCTGAGCTTATTGAGTGTGATTAGGTTCAGGTGTGTAGCTTTACAATTATCTTAGTGTGTAAACAAGGGTGGAATGAGACTTTCTGGTCTGTAAACTATTGCTTTAAGTAGCAATGACGACTGTCTGTTTTTTTTTTTGTGACAAGTGAGCTGTCAATCACAGCCCAGACCACGCCCACCTCTAAGCCCCCCTTCTTGTTCCTTAGTCCTCCAGGCAACGCCCTTTTTAGAGAACATTTTCAAATCTTCATGTGGGCGGAGTCAGGCTGGGCACAGGTGTTTAGTCGCTCTTTAAATGTCCTGGATCATCACTGTCCTTAGACCAGGGGGGCTCAATACGTCGATCGCAACGGTAGTATTGGTAGATTGCATTACATTAAACAAATTATCCGTTTATGCATTTCCTGTGGACAGAGATAACCAGAGTTTTGCGTTTTCGCACGTCACAGTCTGCTCCAAAACAACAGCAGACAAAACATGTGACCTCTGACCTCTGAAGCAAGGATCTGACAGCCTTAAAAACTCTTCATTCTCCACATCAGAGAGCAGCAAAGTGATCACAGGGACTCACACTCCAAAACAGGAGCTAAAACAGGAGCTAAAACAGGAGCTAAAACAGGAGCTAAACCAGGACTAAACCAGGACTAAACCAGGACTAAACCAGGACTATACCAGGACAAAAACCAGGACTAAACCCGGACTAAACCAGGACAAAAACCAGGACTAAACCAGGACTAAACCAGGACTAAAGCAGGACTAAACCAGGACAAAAACCAGGACTAAACCAGGACTAAACCAGGTCTAAACCAGGACAAAAACCAGGACTAAACCAGGACTAAACCAGGTCTAAACCAGGACAAAAACCAGGACTAAACCAGGACTAAACCAGGTCTAAACCAGGACAAAAACCAGGACTAAATCAGGACTATACCAGGACAAAAACCAGGACTAAACCAGGACTAAACCAGGACAAAAACCAGGACTAAACCAGGACTACACCAGGACTAAAGCAGGACTAAACCAGGACAAAAACCAGGACTAAACCAGGTCTAAACCAGGACAAAAACCAGGACTAAACCAGGACTAAACCAGGTCTAAACCAGGACAAAAACCAGGACTAAACCAGGACTAAACCAGGTCTAAACCAGGACAAAAACCAGGACTAAACCAGGGCTGAGGACGGGGTCAGTGCTTGTAAACATGTCTTTACCCTGAGTTATTTCTGTGACTGTAAAAGTGCCGCTACAGAAGCACCGGCGTCTGCATCAAAGCTCCGCCCACTTCTGTGTTTTTTCCCAACGCAGGACGTCAGAGACGCACATGTTTGAATTTTATTGAAAATATATTAATATATACAGTCTGTGTTGAAAACGCAGATGTTCGGTTATATGTGGATGCAAATTATTTAATAAATCATGCGGTTTTGCATGAACATCAACATACATTGTAGATATAAAGAATCCTCAATATATTTGGTAATAAATATATGTCTTGCATTTTTGTAGTGGGTAGATCATTTTGACTTGATCATTTTATATGCTGAAAAAGTGTGAGCACCCCTGCCTTAGACGCTTAACATCTGCAAGAAACCACTCAAAAAAAAACAAAAAAAACAGTAGCCTTGAAATTAAAACCGAGCTCTTAGAATAATCTATGACTCTTCTGGCCCCTGGAAAAGCAATGTTCCAGCTTCTTCCCTCTCTCAGAAGATATTGTTGGCTGAGACGCAGGACATCCAGAGATGCTAGAAAAATGTAGGAATATTTTTGTAGGAGACCGAGTCCTGGATTCTGAATCTCGTGAAGCAAATCTGCAACTTCTATGGGTTGAAGTCTTTCTATTTTATTTGTCTATTTGACAAGCACATAATAGTACAATATTTTCTAAAATATATGATTAATGACGACTAATTTTTAAAGAACAGATAAAACTAAAAAACAAGTTCTTTTAACCATTTCCGTCTCATCCCAAAAGTTACACATTCAATACAAAACAACATGAAACATTTCCAATTTTCCCTTGAGCAGAAAACTAGACTTTTTCCGTGTTGTCTCGTTAACGTAGCGTGGTCAGGACGTGATGTATCCTGGCGGTGCAGTCTGCCGGGTTTATACACGGAGATATAGTAGAAGAAGAAGCACTGTCAAAATGCCATCTTCTTGTGCGGTGTACGTTTGTAGCAACCGCACAAATAGAGAGAAAGACAAGAGTTTGTTCATGTTCCAACTGTGGTCTCATATAAAGGAGGACACTTTGAAACTATCACTGGAATGAGGCGGAGGTGGATCAAGGCTTTCCCAGATAAGCGCCCCCTGCAGGCCACCCCAATGAAGCGCAGACATTTCTTCTGTTTTTCTTTTTCAAAAATGCCTGAGATCAAGACTCTTTTGAGAAATAGTTGTTAGTCCTTCCTTAGAATTGAGTGTCCCCGATTAAGACTGTTCCAACAACCGTACACCGCACAGGAGGAGAGCCTTTGACTCCAAAACAGACTTTACATGGTTTTCAATGGGAGCAACACTGTCCCATCTCTGCTCATGCGCCCCCTACTGGCCAGTTTAATGAAACACAAGAATATGTTTTGTCGTGATTCGTGCCCAAAAAAATAGCAATTGTAAACCGCTTTGAGACTCAGCTCTGCAGTGAAAAGGCGGTATATAAATAATTACTTACTTACTTACTTACTTACAGCATCACAAAAATCTGCCGTCAGTCCCTGTATGTTGCGTTAATAATGCATTCTCTACGCGTCGGAGGCGGCTGCACACAGAGCGAGGCCCGGAGGCTGTTGCGCCGTAATTAGCACGAGTGTCGCGCTGCTAAGACACAAGGCCACGCCCCCTCGCCACAGCGGGGATCGAACTCGCCGGAGGGGGATCTGATTCTCCGAGGTCCAATCGAGTGGATGTTGGAGCTCGCGATGAAGAAGGCGGGTTTGGAACGAGCTTCGGCGGAGGCAGACGCAAAGACAGAGACGGCTCCGAGGGCTTCACACCAGAACAAAGAGAGAGAGTTGAGTTCACCTGGTTTGTCTGGCACCAGGAGAGATCCAGGAAGGAACCATCAACGAGACTTTGGTTTAAAATACACTGGGATCAAGGGCTTTGTTTTCCAGTAAATAAATTAATATCACGCATTACTTAAGTCCATTCAAAAGTATAAAAAGACGACGCAGTGGTAGGTTCTCGGTCAAATCCCACCTCCAGGCTTTTCTGTGTGGAGTTTGCATGTTCTCTCCAGGTTTCCTCCAGGTGCTCCGGTTTGCCCTACCACTAAAAACATATACAATAAGTCTGGCATGTGCCTCCTGAAGGTGAACTCGCACCCATCTCTGTAGAAAGTGAGAGATGAATGTCCAGAACGATTGTAAAGCTTATTTACGACTCTGCACTGCAAAAAATGATAAAATATGAGGAAATGATAAAATATGAGGTAATGTTTGCCTGAATCCAGTGGTTTTGCCGATGGGACAAAGTTGGTTATTCATTATTTTTGAGAACTGCTGCTTTATTTTCTCAGTCCAACAGAGATATCTTTTGTATCTGTATATTGTTTTTACTGCGTACATAACGTTATACTTTTTCTATTTTATTTTTTTTTAACATATGAAGCTGGCAAACCTGTGTACTTAAGTGTTACTTTCATCTGTGTGCAGCACTTTGGAAACTTATTCTATAAAATGTCTATATATATTTAAAACAAGATAATTCTGCTCACTAAGTGCTCAAATTAGAATAGATTTTGCCAATTTGAGACATTTTTGACTTTTTTATCATCACTTTTTGCAGTGTGGTCTGTGAAAGGTGCTACATAAATGACTCATGGACTTGCGGTCTCAAATTCAAAAATATTTGTATTTGATGTAGTTGCCCAAATAAGGAGAGGAAAAACAGAAGAGATTTGCCATTTTTGAATATTTTGATCACATATTAGCATAACCGCTACACGAAGGAGCTATGTACAGTCATCCTTTATTGTTGCTCTAAAAAGTTCTGCCTTCATTCCGTCCAAACTACCGAGACTTTTGACATAAAAGCGTGTCTTTGTTTGGGCCTGGGATCGCTCAATACTCCATCATTCAGACCGAAACTTTTATACTTTTAGAAGATAACGTTTACAAGTGTCTTGCGGAAGTGTGGGAATCAGGGATGGACCATATTGCGGTTATATAGCAGCCGTTTTAACAAGAAGCCTGGAGGAAGCCCACGGAGCAGATTTATGAACGTCATCAAAGCAGACATGAAGTTAGCCGGCGCTAGGCTATTTTTCCCCGCTCTCTGCCCGTACCCTTTGGCCTGATGCATTCGATAAAGCTCCCACAATGGCCCGGGTTGGTCCTCTTCCTCGCCCTGAGCCTGCAGACGGCAGATAAGAGCTGATAACTCGGTTGACATCGCTCAAACCTTGCGGGAGTCATTACGGTCTCTGGAGGAGCAGCGTAACGACATGCAAAAAGACAAAGGCCGACCCCCACACGCGCCGCCGATGCATCTAACAAGGTTTAACGCCGAGGGTCAAGCAACGGACGGGCTCAGGTCTCAGCGGTGGAATATTCTCGGTTTAAATGTGGAGCTCATGACACGGGATATTCTTAAAACGCTATTCCCTCGTGTAAGAGAAAGCTCAGATCAGAAACGACCGGAAATATCGTGTTCTCGTTCAAAATACAGTCCAACTTATTTGCGAAGATATTGTGTAATTTTTCAGACGGCGATAGAACGATTAAAGTAAAGGCAACTTCATAAAAGAAAAATGAAAAGGAGTGGGTGAAGTAAACACATGTTCAAGACCGTTTTGTGCACAGTAGAGAATAGGATTTTAAGTGTGTTTTGTGCGTTTGTATAAAATTGTTTATTTTGATCAATTAAATTCAATACGTTTTTGTACAGCCCATTTTCAGAGCAGTTAGCAAACGGTTCGAACACGAGAAATGCAATGAAAGAAAACACTTAAAGCCATTGTGGCGACAGTAGCTCAGTTGGTAGAGCATTGGCCTTTGAGCCTGAAGGTCGTGGGTTCTACTTCACGACTCCCACTGATGTCTGCTGTTGTTGTGTCCTTGGGCAAGACACTTAACCCCACTTTGCCTGAAGCCCCCACTGACAGATCTCAGCTCCTGTGGACTCAGCACCTGCAGGAGGATCAGTGAGGGGCTGGGGCTGTGACTGCCACCCCCCCGACCCAGACATGGATTAAGGGGAAGAAGATGGATGGATGGACTTAAAGCCATTGGTCCATAAAGAGCAGAGACCAATGTCCACAGATGTTGATAAATGTCTAGAAACGTTCTGTAGATTATTTATTTTTATTCATGCCTTTTAATCATTCTAATTTAAATGTTATTTCTTAGAAGTGATGCCGATTTTTATTATGCCTCACTCTATTCTCTGCCTCTCTTTTCTGACTGATGCACTGAGCCAAAGCCAAGTCTGAGACCACCTGTTACTTACGTGGCAATAAAAATGATTCTGATTGTATTTTTTACTCTCACACCTTGTCTGCACCGAGAGTCAAAGCTATGTCCTAGTTTGAGACGTCCTGTTCCTCACAATAGCAATAAAAAAAACTATGATTCTGATATTTCTCTGCTTTTTAAAACTCAATTATTGCCTCAGAGTTTTGTATAGTCCTGATTCACAACCACTGTCTTTTCGGAGGACTTGATTTATCTCCACTGACTCTAAAAAACCTTTGTCAAACTTTGCTCTGAACAAACATCTCGATCGACTCGGTCCACTCTGAACAAAAACACTGCGATTCCAAAAAGATCTTCGGCCTTTGCACAATCTGCCTTTTCATTTTGCGCCGTCAAACACTAGAACCAGTTTCCAGACTCTGAAATGGTCCGTCGATCTGAGACATCTTACTATAAATTTGGAAAAAGCACATTTTAGAGACATGTGTTTACTGTAGCCCACACCAAGAGAGAAACACATGTAATATATTTATGATTATATTTGTGAGGTAAGTTTGTTTTTATAATTGTCATGTACATGGACATGGAGCAACTGGAGACAACTAGTTTCTAGGCGGCTTTTGGCGACTGAGAGTAGATGATGGAGATGATCAGTTGCTGAAATCGGTCGATGTGAGCGCTCTTACAACTGGAGAAAAACAGTCGATCTCCGGATTCAGTCAGTTGCCCGTGTTCTATTTTTCGGCAACAACATGTGTGTATTGCGTGTATAGCGCCCTCTACAGTTTATGTCAGAAAACACACTGTACAGTAGTTGAGGCCAGTTGCGGTCGATGTACGCGCTGTTATTCCCCAGACTGGCCTGATACAGGAGTTGCCTGTTATTCCCCAGACTGGCCTGATACAGGAGTTACCTGTTATTCCCCAGACTGGCCTGATACAGGAGTTACCTGTTATTCCCCAGACTGGCCTGATACAGGAGTTACCTGTTATTCCTCAGACTGGTCTGATACAGGAGTTACCTGTTATTCCCCAGACTGGCCTGATACAGGAGTTACCTGTTATTCCTCAGACTGGCCTGATACAGGAGTTACCTGTTATTCCCCAGACTGACCTGATACAGGAGTTACCTGTTATTCCTCAGACTGGCCTGATACAGGAGTTACCTGTTATTCCCCAGACTGGCCTGATACATGAGTTACCTGTTATTCCCCAGACTGGCCTGATACAGGAGTTGCCTGTTATTCCCCAGACTGGCCTGATACTGGAGTTACCTGTTATTCCCCAGACTGGCCTGATACAGGAGTCGCCTGTTATTCCCCAGACTGGCCTGATACAGGAGTTACCTGTTATTCCCCAGACTGGCCTGATACAGGAGTTACCTGTTATTCCCCAGACTGGCCTGATACTGGAGTTACCTGTTATTCCCCAGACTGGCCTGATACAGGAGTTACCTGTTATTCCCCAGACTGGCCTGATACAGGAGTTACCTGTTATTCCCCAGACTGGCCTGATACAGGAGTTACCTGTTATTCCCCAGACTGACCTGATACAGGAGTTACCTGTTATTCCCCAGACTGGCCTGATACAGGAGTTACCTGTTATTCCCCAGACTGGCCTGATACTGGAGTTACCTGTTATTCCCCAGACTGGCCTGATACAGGAGTTACCTGTTATTCCTCAGACTGGCCTGATACAGGAGTTACCTGTTATTCCCCAGACTGGCCTGATACAGGAGTTACCTGTTATTCCCCAGACTGGCCTGATACAGGAGTTGCCCGTTTTCGCCAGATTGTCGATGTGTGCGGGGCAGCAACTCATAGGCCATGGATATAATCAGTTGCCAGTCGGATGTACGCTAGGCATTACACTAATAAACTAGACAGATCAGACTGAAACGTTGTGACTTGAATTCTACTGATACTGTCTCTTAGTGTGTGACATCATTATGGGCGGGTGAATTCAGGATTAATCAGACTGAACCAGGGTCTATGGATAATGTGCAATTCTAGTTCACTACTTCTACTTTCATCTTTCAGACTTGTTCTCCACACACTCAAATCTGGACCAAATTGGGCCTGAACATCACTGGAGCCTTCTGTACTCTCCGCTCAATGCCATTTCCAGCCTCCAGCTCCAGAATTCAGATAAAACTTTGATGCACTTCGAAGGCTGAACCCCCTTAAAAAGCCAGAGTTAACCGAGAGCGCTGCCCCTTTAAGACGTCAATGTCACTAATTATTCATATGCATCGGAGCCAAACAAGCACACGGCGAGAAGAGCCCAGAGCAAAGGCCGCGATCGCACGGGTCAAAGGGGTTCGCGAAACTCTGAGATGATTTTAGGGGGAACAGCTACGAGCCAAAACAACACGGACAAGGGCAGGTGTGACTCCCGCAAGCTTTATTGGAAATATTTACGACAAAACACGTCAATGGTAAAGTTTAGTGTAACATAACTACTACGCCAAACACTTTTTTATGAGTGAATAAAAAAAACCATACATGTGTCCTTATGTTTCTCACAGTCTTTCCCTCCATACACAACGGTGAGAAATTTCCACACTAGCCATAGCTGCCCTGGGACACACTGACAGAAGCGAGGCAACCACCAACCATTCACACACACCAGACTCATTCTAATGTGGGGGGAGTGTCTTGCCTAAGGACACAGCCACAGTTTGGGCACTTTACAGCCGCAGCCGCCCCACTGTGGCACCTGCTGTTGCCCGAGGTCTCCCATCACAGCACTAACCAGGCCCTGCCCTGCTTAGCTTCAGAGGTCTGACAGGTTTACAGCACCACAAAGTCAACTCCATTGGTTTCTTGTTAGTGAACAATAATGTAAACTTAGAGATATTATTTTCTGTTTTCTTCCACCTCACGCCCGTCTCATTTCTGGAAGCTAATTTCTCATTCCCATGACAACAACAAAAATGAATATTTAGAGTTTGGAATCTTGCTCGGGGCTCATCATCCAATGGAGTCGACTGCACCTCCCGTTTCTCAAAGTCTATACATAATTAAATTTAGCAGGATTTGTGAGTGTGAGGAGAGGGAAGTCTCTGCTTAGACTGCTGCCCCCATGACCCGGCAACGGATGAAGCGGAAGAAGATGAATGGACGGATGGATGGAGTTTTGTAGCAACAACCGAGGACTTTCTCACTGTCGCTGGTTAGTGTCAGTAGAGGAGGTGGAAAACTCTAAGACATTTGTAGAATATTTTTCGTGTATATTTATCTGAATAGATCAAAGTGGGAGGTTCTAACAGAAACTACTGTAAAGATAAGGTACTTTTTTAACATATATTTTTGAGTTTGGATGTGTTTTTCCACTAGGTTTGGATTCAACCACAACTGGGGCAAAAATGGATCAGAGATGAATTGAGTGAGAGTGATCAAAAAAATAATGATACAAATAATTGCCTTTAACATGTTTTACACTTCTGTTTTTGCACAATCTGAGTGATTCTATCTGTGCCAAATGTGACGTGTACATTTGTCCATCGGAGATAAATAAAGTTTATCATATCTTATTGAACATAGACTGTATATATTACTGGACCTAGTCACGCCTGTCTCCGCCGTTCTAACTAATGGGCCAAAAATTGGGCTTTCATGGAGAGATTCAAAATGGCTGCGGGGGCTGGAAAATGTGTCAGCTGCACGAGCCCCATTCATTTAAACGAGTGAGTTCTAAAGTCCACAGCGACTAAACTAGACTGGTCCAGAACACTAACTCAGCATTGACTCACATGTGGAACGGAGCTTTGGGCCAAGAGCCACTTTTGGACCATCCTGTAAAGACGTTTTCCAGAGGTAAGAAGATGCTATATGTTAGCATTGGCTAATTCTTATTCCGGGTCCACCCGTATCGGCCCGGGGTGGTATTACGGCATGTCAACGCACGTCATTTTGGCCACTTTTGTGTCGGGACCCACCCACACTGGAACAGATACATATGGTATACAGTACACCACGCCACAGCAGCAGCTTGCCATCAACGCTGCAAGTTCCTACAATAAAGATAATTAATAATCATTTCAGGGGCCACTAAATATTGTCTTGCGCCGGATATGGCCCAAAAATAATCAAAATTCAGCTCATAAATAATAAATTGCTTCAGCTAAACCCCATTTCCAAACGTTGTATATTGATTGCATAATACTCATTGACTGCTGCCGTTTTTGATGATTTCACTGATTCTCAAGACCCACAGAATATCATTTCCAGAGAATGATGTGAAATGTGAAACCAGATTCTGAAAGACTGGATTGTCTACTTTGATCAGCAATAAAAAGTTTGTTTTTAGCTATTTTTATTGACCTGTAGACCGCAGTCGAAAAGAGGGTCTCAGGCAAATACGTCAATGGCAGTCAATGAGCGAATGCTGGTTTTTGGAATTAACACAAAATAAAATGAAATAATAATCAAGGGTTTTTACTCTACTTTTACTCACTGTGGCTGGGAATTCTGACCTGAGTAAAGCGGAGTGAGGGACCCCAGCTTTAGTCCGGTCTCCCCCATATTTGCCTGTAATCAGAGGCCCCTCCCCTTTGGTACCATCTCTACATTATTGATTATACAGTTTGGTGAAGCTGCTCCGTTTCTCTTCAAAGCCTCATCTCTCTCCATCGCGCCACGTTTGATGTTTTTATCTTTTCGGGAACGCACAACTCTTCTATCGCTGATCCCGCTTCAAGACCAAAGAAAAAGAAGAGAAATATTCCGATACGTGACACTGGGAGACACTGGCGACGGTCCTGAACTGGCTCCGACTCGGCTTGACGTTAATTGATAGTCAAACAAGCCCCGGCATTACGCATTTACCGCGGATGAGGCGAATTATCTGTGTAATGTAACCCGATTAGGCGCAACTCTCGTGACACAATCAAGCCGTAATTCGCCGCCTGGAAGATGACAGCGACCCTGACACTCGCAATCAATGGGAAATATCAATGGGACTCGGCGCCGCTCATTACAGCCGCGGGAGGGAGTCGAGAGGGAAAACAAACAGGTGCAAGGGCCTGGACACACACTGTATATACACACACATACAAACACACGGACACACACACATGGACACACACACATATGGACCCACACACACACAGACACACACTGTATATACACACACACACACACACGGACACACACACATGGACACACACACATATGGACCCACACACACACAGACACACACTGTATATACACACACACACACACACACACACAGACACATGGACACACACACATATGGACCCACACACACACAGACACACATTGTATATACACACACATACACAGACACATGGACACACACCCACGGACACACACACACACAGACACATGGACACACACACACATGGACACACACACACGCACACACAGGTCAGGTTTGAGTCTGACTGTGTAAGAGACTGCACAGTGTGTGGAAGAGTGCATTAGTCCTGGTCTAAGGGCTCTCCATGGTCTCGCACCAAAATACATCTGAGGAGCACAGGGACTGGCCTCCTGCTGGGACTCTGAGGAGCACAGGGACTGGCCTCCTGCTGGGACTCTGAGGAGCACAGGGACTGGCCTCCTGCTGGGACTCTGAGGAGCACAGGGACTGGCCTCCTGCAGGGACTCCGAGGAGCACAGGGACTGGCCTCCTGCAGGGACTCTGAGGAGCACAGGGACTGGCCTCCTGCTGTGACTCTGAGGAGCACAGGGACTGGCCTCCTGCTGGTTCCAGAGTCAGGACTAAATATAAGGAGGCAACGTTTCACAATGACGCAGATAAAATCTTGAAGAGTCTGTCTGACAATGTTCAAATCAAGGTTAAAAACAGTTGAGTTTTGCTGCAACAATATAACAATTTAATCTTCCATCCATCCATCCATCCATCTTCTTCCCCTTAATCCATTTCTGGGTCAGGGGGGTGGCAGTCAGAGATGCACCAGCCCCTCACTGATCCTCTGCAGGTGGTGAGTCCACAGGAGGACGGCTGCTCTGTCAGTGACAATACGTCCTTGATTTTTCAGCGGGGGCTTCAGACAATGCAGGGTTAAGTGTCTTGCCCAAGGACACAACGACAGCAGTCATCAGTGGGAGTCGGTGGAGAAGGTCCTGTGGTGGGCTTGAACCCACGACCTTCAGGCTCAAAGGCCAGTGCTCTACCAACTGAGATACTGTCGCCCCCTTTACTATTAATCTTTACTATTTTTAATGCAGTGATTATGATTTACTTCCTCGTGTGATTTAAATATATTTACATATACATATATTTGTTGAGCTCTTGCCTTATGTATGAACTGTGCTATCCAAATAAACTTGCATTGCACTTCTGTTTTTTATCAGACTTTGAACATATACTGTCCTGGTCCTGTCCCACACATGTACTGTCCTGGTCCTGTCCAACACATGTACTGTCCTGGTCCTGTCCCACACATATACTGTCCTGGTCCTGTCCAACACATATACTGTCCTGGTCCTGTCCAACACATATACTGTCCTGGTCCTGTCCCACACATATACTGTCCTGGTCCTGTCCCACACATATACTGTCCTGGTCCTGTCCCACACATTGACTGTCCTGGTCCTGTCCAACACATGTACTGTCCTGGTCCTGTCCCACACATATACTGTCCTGGTCCTGTCCAACACATATACTGTCCTGGTCCTGTCCAACACATATACTGTCCTGGTCCTGTCCAACACATATACTGTCCTGGTCCTGTCCCACACATGTACTGTCCTGGTCCTGTCCAACACATGTACTGTCCTGGTCCTGTCCCACACATTGACTGTCCTGGTCCTGTCCCACACATGTACTGTCCTGGTCCTGTCCCACACATGTACTGTCCTGGTCCTGTCCCACACATGTACTGTCCTGGTCCTGTCCCACACATGTACTGTCCTGGTCCTGTCCCACACATGTACTGTCCTGGTCCTGTCCCACACATGTACTGTCCTGGTCCTGTCCCACACATATACTGTCCTGGTCCTGTCCCACACATTGACTGTCCTGGTCCTGTCCCACACATGTACTGTCCTGGTCCTGTCCCACACATGTACTGTCCTGGTCCTGTCCCACACATGTACTGTCCTGGTCCTGTCCCACACATGTACTGTCCTGGTCCTGTCCCACACATGTACTGTCCTGGTCCTGTCCAACAATATACTGTCCTGGTCCTGTCCAACACATATACTGTCCTGGTCCTGTCCAACACATATACTGTCCTGGTCCTGTCCAACACATATACTGTCCTGGTCCTGTCCCACACATATACTGTCCTGGTCCTGTCCCACACATGTACTGTCCTGGTCCTGTCCAACACATGTACTGTCCTGGTCCTGTCCCACACATGTACTGTCCTGGTCCTGTCCCACACATGTACTGTCCTGGTCCTGTCCCACACATATACTGTCCTGGTCCTGTCCCACACATTGACTGTCCTGGTCCTGTCCCACACATGTACTGTCCTGGTCCTGTCCCACACATGTACTGTCCTGGTCCTGTCCCACACATGTACTGTCCTGGTCCTGTCCCACACATGTACTGTCCTGGTCCTGTCCCACACATGTACTGTCCTGGTCCTGTCCCACACATGTACTGTCCTGGTCCTGTCCCACACATGTACTGTCCTGGTCCTGTCCCACACATTGACTGTCCTGGTCCTGTCCCACACATGTACTGTCCTGGTCCTGTCCCACACATGTACTGTCCTGGTCCTGTCCCACACATGTACTGTCCTGGTCCTGTCCCACACATGTACTGTCCTGGTCCTGTCCCACACATGTACTGTCCTGGTCCTGTCCCACACATTGACTGTCCTGGTCCCTGTCCCACACATGTACTGTCCTGGTCCTGTCCCACACATGTACTGTCCTGGTCCTGTCCCACACATGTACTGTCCTGGTCCTGTCCCACACATGTACTGTCCTGGTCCTGTCCCACACATCGAGTCAAAGGAGAAGGCGTCAAACAGAACCATCACCGTCCAGTTTTGCAATGGACGTCAAAGATTAGCAAACGTCAGAATGTGCAATGTACGGACGTAAACGTACAGATATATATTTCTGCTCTAGAATATACAGGATTACACTAGCTTCTTTATTATGCTAAAGCTAGAGATATGGTTAGTATTTAAATAATTCTTAGGTCATTATGTACGTTAAAAACACCGATTGTAAATCTTAACAGACGTGTCACGCCTGTCTCCGCTGTTCAAACTAATGTGACATCACTTCAGGCGTCTATGGCAGTTTCAAAATGGCCGCAGGGGCTGGAGAATGGGAAAGTGTTAGCTGCACCTGCCACATTCATTTAACGAGTGCTTTCCGAAGTGCACAGCGGCTAAACTAGACTGGTCCAAAAACATACACTCGCCTCAACATCAACAGGATCTGGAACGTAGCTTTGAACCAAGAGCCACTTTTGGAGCAAGAGCCACTTTTGGAGCAAGAGCCACTTTTGGAGCAAGAGCCACTTTTGGAGCAAGAGCCACTTTTGGAGCAAGAGCCACTTTTGGAGCAAGAGCCACTTTTGGACCAAGAGCCACTTTTGGACCAAGAGCCACTTTTGAACCAAGAGCCACTTTTGGACCAAGAGCCACTTTTGAACCAAGAGCCACTTTTGGACCAAGAGCCACTTTTGGACCAAGAGCCACTTTTGAACCAAGAGCCACTTTTGGACCAAGAGCCACTTTTGAACCAAGAGCCACTTTTGGACCAAGAACCACTTTTGGACCAAGAGCCACTTTTGGACCAAGAGCCACTTTTGGAGCAAGAGCCACTTTTGAACCAAGAGCCACTTTTGAACCAAGAGCCACTTTTGGACCAAGAGCCACTTTTGGACCAAGAGCCACTTTTGAACCAAGAGCCACTTTTGAACCAAGAGCCACTTTTGGACCAAGAGCCACTTTTGAACCAAGAGCCACTTTTGAACCAAGAGCCACTTTTGGACCAAGAGCCACTTTTGGACCAAGAGCCACTTTTGAACCAAGAGCCACTTTTGAACCAAGAGCCACTTTAGGACCAAGAGCCACTTTTGAACCAAGAGCCACTTTTGAACCAAGAGCCACTTTTGGACCAAGAGCCACTTTTGAACCAAGAGCCACTTTTGAACCAAGAGCCACTTTTGGACCAAGAGCCACTTTTGAACCAAGAGCCACTTTTGAACCAAGAGCCACTTTTGGACCAAGAGCCACTTTTGAACCAAGAGCCACTTTTGAACCAAGAGCCACTTTTGGACCAAGAGCCACTTTTGGACCAAGAGCCACTTTTGAACCAAGAGCCACTTTTGAACCAAGAGCCACTTTTGGACCAAGAGCCACTTTTGGACCAAGAGCCACTTTTGGACCAAGAGCCACTTTTGAACCAAGAGCCACTTTTGAACCAAGAGCCACTTTTGAACCAAGAGCCACTTTTGAACCAAGAGCCACTTTTGGACCAAGAGCCACTTTTGGAGCAAGAGCCACTTTTGAACCAAGAGCCACTTTTGAACCAAGAACCACTTTTGAACCAAGAGCCACTTTTGAACCAAGAGCCACTTTTGAACCAAGAGCCACTTTTGGACCAAGAGCCACTTTTGAACCAAGAGCCACTTTTGAACCAAGAGCCACTTTTGGACCAAGAGCCACTTTTGAACCAAGAGCCACTTTTGAACCAAGAGCCACTTTTGGACCGAGAACCACTTTTGGAGCAAGAGCCACTTTTGAACCAAGAGCCACTTTTGGAGCAAGAGCCACTTTTGAACCAAGAGCCACTTTTGGAGCAAGAGCCACTTTTGAACCAAGAGCCACTTTTGGAGCAAGAGCCACTTTTGAACCAAGAGCCACTTTTGGAGCAAGAGCCACTCATGGAGCATCCTGTAAAGAGGTTTTTGAGAGGTAAGAAGATGCCATACATTAGCATTGGCTAATTTTTATTCCGGGTGCACCCCCTCTGGCCTGGGGTGGTATTGCAACCTTTTCAGCGCACGTCATTTTGGACATTTTTGAGCCGGGACCCGCCCACACTGGTCAGAACTTAGGTCACATGTTTCCAAAGATGAAACATTTTACAACAAAGAAATGAAAAATAACTAAAACATTTATACTAAGAATTCAAATCCACGAGCAGCCGAGGGTTCGACATCACTTTACAAGTTGTTCTTTGAAATATTTATCAAAAAATACTAAATAAAAGCAGTTTTACAGACTTCCTGTTTGAAAAGGCTTTTGTCATTTCGTCGAATGAGAAAATATTTTGTGTAAATAATCCACGGTAAATTCCAGACTATAAACTGCTGCTTTTTTGATTTATGAAGGACAATGTGCAGATGCGTTAAAAATATAATAATAATAATATGTACAGTTAAAAGTGTAGGTTACTAAAAAAACCATTACAATAAGAGTGGAAGTGACTAAAATACAGATTCATAAACAGTTCAAAAGTATTTTTCTGTAAGATTCCTCATTTGACCTCAGCCTCAACAACATGGAAAATACTAAAATCATTTGACAATTTGTGCATTATCAAAACAAAGTATATTTAATAGTTACAGGCGTTTTTATTATGGATTTGTTTGTTACTGAGCAAAATAATACAGATATTTTGTTTTCTGTCTTGACATGAAAGTGAGAAAAGACCAGTAGATGTTGCTCCTTATCTTTCTGCTTCACACTGAAAGATTAAGAACTACATTTTTCAAACAACTTGGGACTATCCTGGTCTTGCCACACCATTGTACTGTTTTCATTTCCTGCTTAAGGTCTGGATGTGCTTCATTGACTCCGTGAACAGGTGGGAGGGGCTAACTCCTTTTACAGATTGAAACCATTGGATCTGAGTTTACTGTGATGAGCCCGAGTGAGTGAGGCATTTAGCCTAGCTTTAGCATGTAGCCTAGCTTTAGCCATCTCCTTTGCCACTAACGGAGCCCGTGGGGAGTAGAGCCACAACATCTTTGCTTCAGTGACATTTACTAAACATTCCTCTTGCTCCGGCTTCAGTTTCTTGATATTTGGATTGAACCAGAACAGATTATTTTACTATCGCATTCTCCGACAAACAACAACCAGAAAATTCAGCAAAAACTCTGACGTCACCGACACGACCTACAACACCCGCCTCCCCCGCTCTCTGATTGGTCAGAGAGGATTCAACCGAGGAAACTGCAGCCACTAGGATCAGACCCAGACGTACATGTAGGAAATGACCATGGACCAGAGTTTACACATGGTAAGACCAGACGTACATGTAGGAAATAACCATGGACCAGAGTTTACACATGGTAAGACCAGACGTACATGTAGGAAATGATCATGGACCAGAGTTTACACATGGTAAGACCAGACGTACATGTAGGAAATGATCATGGACCAGAGTTTACACATGGTAAGACCAGACGTACATGTAGGAGATGATCATGGACCAGAGTTTACACATGGTAAGACCAGACGTACATGTAGGAAATAACCATGGACCAGAGTTTACACATGGTAAGACCAGACGTACCATCAGTCATTCATGCTCAACCTCAGCCTGAGAATGTCGCTAAAGACGACCTCAGCGACGTTTTCTTATCATAGCCAGAGATACAGGAGACGTACGCAACAATAAACAACTGCAGGTTAAAAACAGTGCATTTAGGACGGTCAAAACATACACAAAACCAGAAGAAAACCACTATTAGCTTCATATTGTATCGGTAAATGTTGTCACACAGTAGTATCCAACCAAAGGCAGAGAGACACTTTGAAACCCAGCAAAGAGCTTGTAGCCTTTAGCTCACACCAGCACACAGCGTATAGGGACATAGCACATTGAGACCTAGCATATAGAAACGTAGCATATAGGGACGTAGCATATAGGGACGTAGCATATAGAAACGTAGCATATAGGGACGTAGCATATAGGGACGTATATAGCATATAGAAACGTAGCATATAGAAAGCATATAGACGTAGCATATAGGGACGTAGCATAATAGGACGTAGCATATAGAAACGTAGCATATAGGGACGTAGCATATAGGGACGTAGCATATAGAAACGTAGCATATAGAAACGTAGCATATAGGACGTAGCATATAGGGACGTAGCATATAGAAACGTAGCATATAGGGACGTAGCATATAGGGACGTAGCATATAGAAACGTAGCATATAGAAACGTAGCATATAGGGACGTAGCATATAGGGACGTAGCATATAGAAACGTAGCATATAGGGACGTAGCATATAGGGACGTAGCATATAGAAACGTAGCATATAGAAACGTAGCATATAGCAACGTAGCATATGGGGACGTAGCATATAGAAACGTAGCATATAGGGACGTAGCATATAGGGACGTAGCATATAGAAACGTAGCATATAGAAACGTAGCATATAGAAACGTAGCATATAGGGACGTAGCATATAGGGACGTAGCATATAGAAACGTAGCATATAGGGACGTAGCATAAAGGGACGTAGCATATAGGGACGTAGCATAAAGGGACGTAGCATATAGGGACGTAGCATATAGGGACGTAGCATATAGAAACGTAGCATATAGGGACGTAGCATAAAGGGACATAGCATAAAGGGACATAGCATAAAGGGACATAGCATAGGGGACGTCGCTCATAGGGGACGTCGCTCATAGGGGACGTCGTTCATAGGGGACGTCGCTCATAGGGGACGTAGTACATAGGGGACGTCGCTCATAGGGGACGTCGCTCATAGGGGACGTAGTACATAGGGGACGTCGCTCATAGGGGACGTCGCTCATAGGGGAGGTCGCTCATAGGGGACGTCGCTCAT
Organism: Knipowitschia caucasica; assembly: GCA_964034765.1. Taxonomy (NCBI): domain Eukaryota; kingdom Metazoa; phylum Chordata; class Actinopteri; order Gobiiformes; family Gobiidae; genus Knipowitschia; species Knipowitschia caucasica. The sequence goes on along the minus strand of OZ035840.1, from coordinate 2,373,093 downwards.
AGGGTACGTCGCTCATAGGGGACATACCTCATAGGGGACGTAGTACATAGGGGACGTCGCTCATAGGGGACGTCGCTCATAGGGGACGTCGCTCATAGGGGACGTCGCTCATAGGGGACGTCGCTCATAGGGGACATCGCTCATAGGGGACGTCGCTCATAGGGGACGTAGTACATAGGGGACGTCGCTCATAGGGGACGTAGTACATAGGGGACGTCGCTCATAGGGGACGTCGCTCATAGGGGACGTCGCTCATAGGGGACGTAGTACATAGGGGACGTCGCTCATAGGGGACGTCGCTCATAGGGGACGTCGCTCATATAGGGACGTCGCTCATAGGGGACGTAGTACATAGGGGACGTCGCTCATAGGGGACGTCGCTCATAGGGGACGTCGCTCATAGGGGACGTAGTACATAGGGGACGTCGCTCATAGGGGACGTCGCTCATAGGGGACGTCGCTCATAGGGGACGTCGCTCATAGGGGACGTCGCTCATAGGGGACGTAGTACATAGGGGACGTCGCTCATAGGGGACGTCGCTCATAGGGGACGTCGCTCATAGGGGACGTCGCTCATAGGGGACGTAGTACATAGGGGACGTCGCTCATAGGGGACGTCGCTCATAGGGGACGTCGCTCATAGGGGACGTAGTACATAGGGGACGTCGCTCATAGGGGACGTCGCTCATAGGGGACGTCGCTCATAGGGGACGTCGCTCATAGGGGACGTCGCTCATAGGGGACGTCGGTCATAGGGGACGTAGTACATAGGGGACGTCGCTCATAGGGGACGTCGCTCATAGGGGACGTAGTACATAGGGGACGTCGCTCATAGGGGACGTCGCTCATAGGGGACGTCGCTCATAGGGGACGTCGCTCATAGGGGACGTCGCTCATAGGGGACGTCGCTCATAGGGGACGTAGTACATAGGGGACGTCGCTCATAGGGGACGTCGCTCATAGGGGACGTAGTACATAGGGGACGTCGTACATAGGGGACATACCTCATAGGGGACGTAGTACATAGGGGACGTCGCTCATAGGGGACGTCGCTCATAGGGGACGTAGTACATAGGGGACGTCGCTCATAGGGGACGTAGTACATAGGGGACGTCGCTCATAGGGGACGTCGCTCATAGGGGACGTCGCTCATAGGGGACGTCGCTCATAGGGGACGTAGTACATAGGGGACGTCGCTCATAGGGGACGTCGCTCATAGGGGACGTCGCTCATAGGGGACGTCGCTCATAGGGGACATAGTACATAGGGGACGTCGCTCATAGGGGACGTCGCTCATAGGGGACGTCGCTCATAGGGGACGTAGTACATAGGGGACGTCGCTCATAGGAGACGTCGCTCATAGGGGACGTCGCTCATAGGGGACGTCGCTCATAGGGGACGTAGTACATAGGGGACGTCGCTCATAGGGGACGTCGCTCATAGGGGACGTAGTACATAGGGGACGTTGCTCATAGGGGACGTCGCTCATAGGGGACGTAGTACATAGGGGACGTCGCTCATAGGGGACGTAGTACATAGGGGACGTCGCTCATGGGGGACGTCGCTCATAGGGGACGTAGTACATAGGGGACGTCGCTCATAGGGGACGTCGCTCATAGGGGACGTCGCTCATAGGGGACGTCGCTCATAGGGTACGTCGCTATAGGGACATCGCTCATAGGGGACGTAGTACATAGGGGACGTCGCTCATAGGGGACGTCGCTCATAGGGGACGTCGCTCATAGGGGACGTAGTACATAGGGGACGTCGCTCATAGGGGACGTCGCTCATAGGGGACGTCGCTCATAGGGGACGTCGCTCATAGGGGACGTAGTACATAGGGGACGTCGCTCATAGGGGACGTCGCTCATAGGGGACGTCGCTCATAGGGGACGTGCTCATAGGGGACGTAGTACATAGGGGACGTCGCTCATAGGGGACGTCGCTCATAGGGGACGTAGTACATAGGGGACATCGCCTATAGGGGACGTCGCTGATAGGGGACGTCGCTCATAGGGGACGTCGCTCATAGGGGACGTCGCTCATAGGGGACGTAGTACATAGGGGACGTCGCTCATAGGGGACGTCGCTCATAGGGGACGTAGTACATAGGGGACGTCGCTCATAGGGGACGTCGCTCATAGGGGACGTCGCTCATAGGGGACGTCGCTCATAGGGGACGTAGTACATAGGGGACGTCGCTCATAGGGGACGTCGCTCATAGGGGACGTCGCTCATAGGGGACGTAGTACATAGGGGACGTCGCTCATAGGGGACGTAGTACATAGGGGACGTCGCTCATAGGGGACGTCGCTCATAGGGGACGTCGCTCATAGGGGACGTAGTACATAGGGGACGTCGCTCATAGGGGACGTAGTACATAGGGGACGTCGCTCATGGGGGACGTCGCTCATAGGGGACGTCGCTCATAGGGGACATCGCTCATAGGGGACGTAGTACATAGGGGACGTCGCTCATAGGGGACGTAGTACATAGGGGACGTCGCTCATAGGGGACGTAGTACATAGGGGACGTCGCTCATAGGGGACGTCGCTCATAGGGGACGTCGCTCATAGGGGACGTAGTACATAGGGGACGTCGCTCATAAGGGACGTCGCTCATAGGGGACGTCGCTCATAGGGGACGTCGCTCATAGGGGACGTCGCTCATAGGGGACGTCGCTCATAGGGGACGTCGCTCATAGGGGACGTAGTACATAGGGACGTCGCTCATAGGGGACGTCGCTCATAGGGGACGTAGAACATAGGGACGTCGCTCATAGGGACGTAGCACATAGCACTTTGCAGAGAGTAGAAAGCCCATGTGGCTGTGGTCCTTACCAGTCTGGTGAAGAGGGGCACTCCCAGATGCCACAGGTGCTCGTTCAGCAGACCGCTGTACACCACGTTCCCAAACACAGCAATGCTTCCGGACTTACACAACGTGTTTCCTGCAAAGAGAAGGAGAGAGAAAGGGTGAGGCGTGTAAGGGAGGAGAGGGGGAGGCGTGTGGGGGAGGAGCATCGGTAAAGGGAACTGCGTGTGACGTCATTCGTACAGATGTGTAAAGTTCATTAAAGGAACAGCATTTACAAATGTGGCCAAACGTGGTACTGCAGCCTCTCCCACTCTCCCTGACTCAGGTTGCCAGATATGCAGACGAATCCAGCTGGGACCATAACACCTGAATAGACAAGAGTTTTGTCAACAACAAATCTATAACCAACACCTTTTTCACAAAGATAGAAATCCTGGTTCTATTCCTTGTTTTGTCGTTAATGATTTGAGAATCATAACGAGACCTTTTTTAGTTCTGCGCCACATGGTACTTTACCAGTGAGATTAGCTCCACGCGGTGAGTTCTGGCGCCCGGATCACAGACTTTCTGATTGGTGAAACAGTGGAGGGCGGGACATCGAAATTAAAACAATAACAAGATTTAGAGGCTGGAAAAGTAATTTAGAAATTCAAATATCTCTGAACGACTTATCAGTTAAAGAAGTATTGGAAAAGAGCAGTTTATTATTATGACAGATTAGGGCCCTTTAATGATGACAGATTAGGGCCCTTTAATGACAACATATTAGGACCCTTTAATGATGACAGATTAGGGCCCTTTAATGACGACATATTAGGGCCCTTTAATTATGACAGCTTAGGGCCCTTTAATGACGACATATTAGGACCCTTTAATGATGACAGATTAGGGCCCTTTAATGACGACATATTAGGACCCTTTAATGATGACAGATTAGGGCCCTTTAATGACGGCAGATTAGGGCCCTTTAATGATGACAGATTAGGGCCCTTTAATGACGGCAGATTAGGGCCCTTTAATGACGACATATTAGGGCCCTTTAATGACGGCAGATTAGGGATTTTTAACAATGACAGATTAGGGCCCTTTATTGATGACAGATTAGGGCCCTTTAATGATGACAGATTAGGGCCCTTTAATTATGACAGGTTAGGGCCCTTTAATTATGACGGATTTGGGCCCTTTAATGATGACGGATTAGGGCCCTTTAAATATGACGATTAGGGCCCTTTAATGATGACAGATTAGGGCCCTTTAATGATGACAGATTAGGGCCCTTTAATGATGACAGATTAGGGCCCTTTAATGACGACATATTAGGGCCCTTTAAAGATGACAGATTAGGGCCCTTTAATGACGACAGATTAAAGGCCCTTTATTGCCACTCTGAATAAAGTGAGTCTCGTTCTGTTAATGCTTGGACAGTTCTTATAATGAGACAGAAGTGTGGAGAAGTTACAACTAGCCTAATTACCACATGTTGTGAGATTAATTAGAGAAAAAAAGGAAAACCTCAAATCAGAAATATCCAACTGCTGCTGTCTGGCCCGGACTGGCCATCGGGAGCATCGGGAGATCTCCCGGTGGCCTGCGTGTCAAAGTGGCCTGGGCCTGCCCTATCATCACGGTCTTTTTTTTTTTTTTTTTTTTTTTTTTAATTTCATTCTTACGGTCTTTGCAAACTCCTACCCTGCCTGGTGGCCTGGTCCAATGAGCAAGGCCCAGGCCAAAGCCAGTGTTGTGTGTGAACGAGTTCAAAAGAACGCGTTCATTGAACACGCTCATTTTTTCGTGAACGTTGAACTGAACGCAACACATTTTTTAATAAAGAACTTGAACGTGAATTAGTTCATATTATGTGTCATGAACGGCAGACAATTTGTTTTCCATTTAAAACTGAGTGAAATCTGTTTTCTCTTTTGAAACGCAACGAGAGAAAGTTCCTCCCTCCTGTATTCCCCGCACTGTTTCCGCCGAAAACTAAAAATTCCTACGGTTTCCACCGTCTGTGAACGCACCCCGACTCAGTGTACTTGCGGTGCGGCGCTATATGCTAGTGCTATTCATTGGTTGTTGGACTCACATGTGCCGTGATGAAAACACAGGGGTAAGTCAGTGACACAGGGCCGTTTACATTTGACATAAAGTATAGACACACGTTCTGCAGCGCATTACAGTTTGTACTTATGAGCAGAGATGGGACAACTCAGTTCCCATTGAAACCCATGTAAATCTTGTCTGCATTGGAGTCAAAACATCCTGTGCAGTGTACAGGATATAATTATATATATATATATATATATATATATATATATATATATATATATATATATATATATATACCACGTATTGTGATTTCTAGCTCGTAGTGAAAAAAAATATTTATTTGAATATCTTGCAAAAAGTAAAATGAACTGAAATTTGAACTAGTTCAGAATTAAAATTGAGAACTTCGAACGTGAACTGTTCACTTTGAGCATGTATGAACTGAACTTGAACTAGTTCAGAAAAGCTGTGAACTGGCACAACACTGGCCAAAGCTTTACTGTCATTGGGCCAGAGCAAAATTAAACAAATGTGACGTCACACGTCGGCTACACAGCCAGGCCAGCCTGGCAGTGCACCCAGTGTAGCTTCCCCAGCCTAGCAGTGCACCCAGTGTAGCTTCCCCGGTTGAAATCAGTGGTCTCTCCAACTGATGGTTCATACACGTTTTTATTTTTCCTTTTATATGAGCTGTAACGATGTGATTTTACCTTACTACTTTTTTAACAATAATTGATTAGCTTGTTATAGTTATACACTAATGAACACTTAGTTCATTGTGTGTGTGTGTGTGTGTGTGTGTCTTTATTCTCACTAAACTCCATAAACGTTACGTTGCTAAGCAACGTACAACAATCCTTAAAGTCCGAGATTATATAAACAGTCAATATAAAAACAAATTAAGAAAACAAAAGTTTTGACAGTCAATCTTAAAACTATTAAAAGAACATCAAAATACAATGACAAAAACCCAAATTTAGAACCTTGTTTGGCCTGAATGGATGAAAAGCTCCCGGCCTGAAATGTTGTCCCACTCCGGCCCTGGCTGCTGTGAAAATCACATTATGAACCGTAGAGTAAAAATACAAAAGATGGCGATTGAAATATATATTAAAGAAATGAAAGATGAATCCAGAGCAAACAGCCTCGGTTTTGATCCTGGACTTTAGAATAATTAAAAAATATAAGACCACCGTTAAGGCGTACAGCTTATTTATTTTTATTTTATTTTATTTATGCTACTGACTTTGTAGAACTTTGAGATTTGGTGTCAGATGAAAAGTATGTTATAAATAAAATGTATTATTATTATTATTATTAAAATTCATAACCACCATGTCTCTCCTTCGCCCTGACCATAGTCTCTTCAGGGAGCTCGTATCGGGCGCGCAACAACAACAATATATCACTCAGTAGATCATGTGACATCACTGCTTTGTCTGCGTTTAGTCCGTCCCAGATCGAGACTTACACACATCTGACGGGTTCGAAGTGTCCGGGTCCATCTCTAATAAACAGAATATGTACAAGAGGCGGGAAAAGGGAAAACCGTCCAAAATCTTGCGAGAAAAACCACCGTCAAAAGTAACGAGAGACGACGAAGCTGCATCAACATCGACCCAGGACTTTATTGAGCTCAATGTGAGGACGCAAAACACATGTCATTTCACACACACAGACACACACACACACACACACACACACACACACACACAGACACACACACAGAGACACACAGACACACACACACAGACAGACACACACAGACACACACACACACAGACACACACACAGACACAGACAGACACACACAGACACACACACAGACACACACACAGACACACACACACAGACAGACACACACACACAGACAGACACACACAGACACACACACACACACAGACACAGATAGACACACACACACACAGAAACACACACACAGACAGACACACACACAGACACACACACACACACACAAGAATTGAAAGAAAAAGAAAAATATTCATCCATTAAGCATATATAAAAAATATTGTTATTATTCAAGAAGCATGAACAATAACATTGGACAATTATAGTTATATTTGTATACAGATTTTTTTTAATGAAAAGAGCCGCTTCATTGCACATATATATATTAGTCACAAAGTAAGTTAGTAAGTAATGTTTAATTATATAGCACATTTTACAGACCAAGGTACAGACCCAAAGGTACAGACCCAAAGGTACAGACCCAAAGCACTTTCCAATGTTCAGAGTCAGATATTGTTCCGATCCTTCCACACACGGTGATGACAGAAGCGAGTCCAGAACACACTGGACCATCAAAGCCTCTGACCCAACACCATCCATTCACTCTCTCATTTACACTCAGACCTACGCAGACACGGGGAGAACATGCAAACTCCACTCAGAAGGGCCCTGTTCCGACCGGGATTCGAACCCAGGACCTTCTTGCTGAGAGGCGAGAGAGCTATCCACTCAGTCACCGTGCCGCCCGAAAAAGCCATTTTCTGGTTATATGCAGTATAAGTAGTGTCCATATGTATTGCATCACGTCTCCATGGCAACACCTGCTCAACGACTGTACTTCAACAACCACAAACCTGCAAAAGTACTTATTTTATCTGCACTTATTTAGCGACTAATGCCTCTCTGCACATTCTCCCACAGCAGCAGGACTCAGAGACGTCGTTACCTCCTCGCTCACAGCCCTACATCCTCTCGTTGCCTCACCGTATTTCTTCGCCGTAGCCTTTTTCCGCCGCTGACCCCGAGACCTCGGAGGAGCCAGGGTCCGGCCGCGCAAATATTAAAGCTCCCGGTTTTATGACTACATCTGTCGCGGCCGCTGCTGATACAAGTCTCATTACTAATTTACACTTCTGGGCTGAATAATACCGGCGAAAATATGTTTAAACAGCGTTGGGGGAGCGAGGAATGTGGCGGTTATGGCGGTTATGGCGGTTATGGTGCAAACTGGGAGATGTATGGAAGCACAGAGGTGACGTGGGGCTGTGTGCGTGGATCAGCCATAACATTATGACCAGCGGACACGTGCGGAGTCGCGGTGAGTGATAACATCCAATATACCGACCACGCCGACGGATTGCGACGGATGTCTTGTAATAATGGGTCAACGTGGAGCGGAGACGAGAATGATGTTTTACGGGAAGTGAGGATTGTGTGCACTGCAACGACACGGCAAAGACTCAGGTACCCAGGCTTTAAATGAGCATTATAGGCAGTCAGGCAAGGCTAGCTTTTTCTATAGCAACATTTATACACAACTCAAAGTGTTGGACAAGACAAAAGTAACTTAAAAGGAGCGTGATCTGTTTTGCCGCAGTTGCCACGGACACATTCCAACAGATGCAGAGTCATGTTTCAGTTGCCACGGACACATTCCAACAGATGCAGAGTCATGTTTCAGTTGCCACGGACACATTCCAACAGATGCAGAGTCATGTTTCAGTTGCCACGGACACATTCCAACAGATGCAAAGTCATGATTCAGTTGCCACGGACACATTCCAACAGATGCAGAGTCATGTTTCAGTTGCCACGGACACATTCCAACAGATGCAGAGTCATGTTTCAGTTGCCACGGACACATTCCAACAGATGCAGAGTCATGTTTCAGTTGCCACGGACACATTCCAACAGATGCAGAGTCATGTTTCAGTTGCCACGGACACATTCCAACAGATGCAGAGTCATGTTTCAGTTGCCACGGACACATTCCAACAGATGCAGAGTCATGTTTCAGTTGCCACGGACACATTCCAACAGATGCAGAGTCATGTTTCAGTTGCCACGGACACATTCCAACAGATGCAAAGTCATGTTTCAGTTGCCACGGACACATTCCAACAGATGCAGAGTCATGTTTCAGTTGCCACGGACACATTCCAACAGATGCAAAGTCATGTTTCAGTTGCCACGGACACATTCCAACCGATGCAGAGTCATGTTTCAGTTGCCACGGACACATTCCAACAGATGCAGAGTCATGTTTCAGTTGCCACGGACACATTCCAACAGATGCAGAGTCATGTTTCAGTTGCCACGGACACATTCCAACAGATGCAGAGTCATGTTTCAGTTGCCACGGACACATTCCAACAGATGCAGAGTCATGTTTCAGTTGCCACGGACACATTCCAACAGATGCAGAGTCATGTTTCAGTTGCCACGGACACATTCCAACAGATGCAGAGTCATGTTTCAGTTGCCACGGACACATTCCAACAGATGCAAAGTCATGTTTCAGTTGCCACGGACACATTCCAACAGATGCAGAGTCATGTTTCAGTTGCCACGGACACATTCCAACAGATGCAGAGTCATGTTTCAGTTGCCACGGACACATTCCAACAGATGCAGAGTCATGTTTCAGTTGCCACGGACACATTCCAACAGATGCAGAGTCATGTTTCAGTTGCCACGGACACATTCCAACAGATGCAGAGTCATGTTTCAGTTGCCACGGACACATTCCAACAGATGCAGAGTCATGTTTCAGTTGCCACGGACACATTCCAACAGATGCAGAGTCATGTTTCAGTTGCCACGGACACATTCCAACAGATGCAGAGTCATGTTTCAGTTGCCACGGACACATTCCAACAGATGCAGAGTCATGTTTCAGTTGCCACGGACACATTCCAACAGATGCAAAGTCATGTTTCAGTTGCCACGGACACATTCCAACAGATGCAGAGTCATGTTTCAGTTGCCACGGACACATTCCAACAGATGCAGAGTCATGTTTCAGTTGCCACGGACACATTCCAACAGATGCAGAGTCATGTTTCAGTTGCCACGGACACATTCCAACAGATGCAGAGTCATGTTTCAGTTGCCACGGACACATTCCAACAGATGCAGAGTCATGTTTCAGTTGCCACGGACACATTCCAACAGATGCAGAGTCATGTTTCAGTTGCCACGGACACATTCCAACAGATGCAGAGTCATGTTTCAGTTGCCACGGACACATTCCAACAGATGCAAGTCATGTTTCAGTTGCCACGGACACATTCCAACAGATGCAGAGTCATGTTTCAGTTGCCACGGACACATTCCAACAGATGCAGAGTCATGTTTCAGTTGCCACGGACACATTCCAACAGATGCAGAGTCATGTTTCAGTTGCCACGGACACATTCCAACAGATGCAGAGTCATGTTTCAGTTGCCACGGACACATTCCAACAGATGCAGAGTCATGTTTCAGTTGCCACGGACACATTCCAACAGATGCAGAGTCATGTTTCAGTTGCCACGGACACATTCCAACAGATGCAGAGTCATGTTTCAGTGACGTACGATCTTCAGGTGTATTTTTACATAAACCCGAGTATGTGGCGTGTAAGATGGGATTAAATATGAAAATACCTTTTGGGCCCAACGTTAGCTTACGAGCTAAAGTGATGTAGATTTGAACTGGACTGGTTTTAGACTGGTCCTGGAAAGGGTCCTAGACTGGTCCTGGATTGGTCCTGGACTGGTTTATAGTCAGATCAGCAAAACACAGGTAACAGTCCAGGTTCACTTCCAAGTTGATCCTGGACTCATAATCCTAATCCTGGACTGGTCTTGGACTGGTTTTGGATTGTTCCTGGAATGGTCCTGGACTGGGCCTGGAATGGTCCTGGACTGGTTTATAGTAATCTCAGCAAAGCACAGGTAACTCATAATCCTAATATTTACACTAGTCTTTACCTGAAACCTAATGCTGGTCCTTGACTGGTCTTGGAATGGTCCTGTAATGGTCTTGGACCGGGCCTGGAATGGTTCTGGACTGGTTTTGGACTGGGCCTTGAATGGTCCTGGACTGGTCTTGGGCTGGGCCTTGAATGGCTCTAGACTGGTCTTGGACTGGGTCTGGAATGGTCCTGGACTGGTCTTGGACTGGTCCTGGACTGGTTCAGAGCAACCTCAGTTTAGCAAAACACTGTTTTCTTGACAACAGTTTTTTCTCAAAAAAATATGTTTTTCAAGTTATTTACGATTTAATCTGTTTCTGCACAATTCTCCAACACAGATCAGAAAATCAAACCGTTCAAACACAGAGCCCAAAGTCCATAAATGTGGTTCATGTGGAGGGTCTCGGTTCTGTCTCCTCTGTCTCTGGACCCTTTTATAAAATCCTGCTTTTTGGGTTTTGTCTCTCATTAGTTTGAACCTGAGTCGCCAAAACAACTGCTAAAATTCACGTTGTTTCCGAATCCTGCAAAGTCGAGCGGTGACCGACGTCTCTGTGGCAAAGTCGCGGCGCTCAACATGAAAAATGAAAGAAGTCTTAAGCTGTAAAAACCGGGATCTACATTCGGCCGCGGCGTTTTTCAGGATCTACACGAGATCTATCGGCCACTCGTTTATCTCGGCAAAGCTAACACCCGAGACTCGTCCGGCACAACTTTGCAAGAAGAGCAAACAGCGAAGCACTTTTAAACGCTGATTATCGCCGAGCCGCCGCCATTAAACACGCATTAACTAAACAAATGCAGAGAAAGCAGGTTAAATAATTAATACAGCTACGGCGATCATAAAACATGATATTAGCGCTTTTCTGCAGCCTCTAAAGCCCAAACAGGGGCCGATAATTACTCTCTGCAGACAAACCACAGCACAATATGCACGTTATGATTATTGTACGGGTAAACGCGGGTTTGATGGCTTAGCTAGCGACAGATGCGCGGCTTTTGTTAGCGTTTACGGCCGTGGATGTGGAAATGAATCATGGGTAATGGCGCCAGTGGAAAGATGGATAGTATGTTTGTTTGTATGTGTGAGATGGAAGGAGATGGATTTTAATGAAAGGAAACACGGGTTGTTGGGTCAGAACTCCCACAGCAGTCATTTTGACGGCTCACGTTCTGAAGGATAGTATTCAAGGGAAAAAACTGTTTTTGTTTTTCACTGTTTTTGTTAACATTAAGCAATTTATACTGTTTTATTATTCTTCTTATTAAGTGCCTCTCTCTCGTTCTACAGTCTGAGTCCTGGGTCTACAGCCTCAGTCCTGGGTCTACAGCCTCAGTCCTGGGTCTACAGTCTGAGTCCAGGACACTTTAACATTCTCCAACATGTATGGACCATCAACATTCATGAACACTGGTCTCTCCCTATGGACCAGTACCATGTGGTCTCTCCCTATGGACCAGTACCATGTGGTCTCTCCCTATGGACCAGTACCATGTGGTCTCTCCCTATGGACCAAAACATGTGTGTATGTTCTGTGTCTTGCTGGTTCTCTGATTTGTGGTGATTTCAATGGTTTTGTTCAGTCTCTGAGATGATGCTGTTGTGATTTAGGGCGATACAAGAATATTTTAAATCAAATTAAACAAAAAGAAACTAAAAATAAAAACTAAAACTAAAATAAAAACTGCACAAACGTTCCCTGTGAGTCACTATTTGAAATGTGGGCTGAGATCTGATTGGCTGAGAGCGTGCGGCCTCTATTGTCTGTCTGACTGAAGCCAAAACATACATGTAAAAACTAACATCAGAACACGCTTCAGACGGATTTTCTGACTCTAGCTCTTTGTGATTTGAAAGTTACGTACCCCAGCTTTAAAGGGTATTGAACCGGGCGTCAGTGAGTGCTTCTGGCCCCTCCTCCTCGGGCCCCGGGTCTCTGCAGAGCCCACACAGACAGACATGACACCGGCTTTAATCACACGCTTAATAATTCATCCCGGGCTGGAGTCCTGTGTGTGGATCAGAACTGAAAACCTGGATATTCCACGAGAACATCCCGAGGAAATGTGGCTTTGTTCAATTACTACCATTTTTGATTTTTGTGCGTTTTCACCGGATCAGGTCGAAGGGAGCGAAGCACTGCCTGGATTTGACTGGATTCTTACACTGCAAAAAATGAGAAATCTGGGCTAATCTTGATATACAAGAAAACAAATATCGTCAAATAAAACCAGGTCAAAATAATCCAAAAAGTCCTGAACATGAGAGAGAAAGATTTTGAAATAAGACTGAACGGTTTTGTCCCGTTGTAAAATCTGACACAATAAGATTCAGACTCATTTTGATAAATATCTTCATTTTTTGACTTATTTATTATCACTTTTTGCAGTTAATCCACTTTATACTTCCTCAATGCAGATATCCCAAGGCATCCTGTTACACACACACACATTCAGATGCACACACACACACACATTCATTCATATACACACAAACACACACGCATTCATATACACACACACACACATGCATTCATATACACACAAACACACACACGCATGCATTCATATACACACAAACACACACACACATGCATTCATATACACACAAACACACACACATGCATTCATACACCCACGCATACACATTTAGATACACACACACACATTCATTCATATACACACAAACACACACGCATTCATACACACACACGCATATACACACACACACACACACACACATGCATTCATACACACACGCACATGCATTCATAAACACACACACATTCAGATACACACACACAAGCATTCATAAACACACACACACATGCATTCATATACACACAAACACACACACATGCATTTATATACACACAAACACACATGCATTCATATACACACAAACACACACACACATGCATTCATACACCCACGCATACACATTTAGATACACACACACACACACTTGCATTCATAAACACACACACACATTCAGATACACACGTACACACACACACATGCATTCATACACACAGGCACATGCATTCATACACACACACACACGCATATACACACGCACACACACAAACACACACACATGCATTCATACACACAAACACACATTTAGATACACACACACACACATGCATTCATAAACACACACACACATTCAGATACACTCATCCTCACACACACATGCATTCATACGCACAAACACACATTTAGATACACACTCACACACGTACAGACACTCACACACACACACACACACCTGCATTCACAGACACGTACACACACACACACACATTCATTCACACAGACCCACACACGTACACTCACACACACACGCACACACAGACCCACACACGTACACTCACACACGTACAGACACTCACACACACGTACAGACACTCACACACACACACGTACACACACACACACACACTCATACACACACACACACACACACACACGTACACACACACACACACACACTCATACATAGCTGCGTACATTAAGATGTGGCGGCCCCCCTTGAGTGTGATGGACGACCCCAGGCCGGCTCCATGCATCAGGGGCCGAGGCGCGAACACACCGGGCCCATTGTGATGTACGCACCCGCAGACCCGAGAGACGCACACACACACACACACACACACACGCAGACCCGAGAGACGCACACACACACACACACACACCCGAGAGACGCACACACACACACACACACACCCGAGAGACGCACACACACACACACACACACGCAGACCCGAGAGACGCACACACACACACACCCACAGATCCGAGAGACGCACACACACACACACACCCGAGAGACGCACACACACACACACACACACACACACACACACCCACAGATCCGAGAGACGCACACACACACACACACACACACACCCACAGACCCGAGAGACGCACACACACACACACACACACCCACAGATCCGAGAGACGCACACACACACCCGAGAGACGCACACACACACACACCCACACACACACCCACAGATCCGAGAGACGCACACACACACACACACACACCCACAGACCCGAGAGACGCACACACACACACACAAAACCCACAGACCCGAGAGACGCACACAAACACACACACACACGCAGACCCGAGAGACGCACACACACACACACCCCCGCAGACCCGAGAGACGCACACACACACACACACACACGCAGACCTGAGAGACGCACACACACAGACACACACACGCAAACGCAGACCCGAGAGACGCACACACACAGACCCGAGAGACGCACACACACACACACACACACACACACACACACACACAGACACACACACACACAGACACACGCACACAGACACACACACACACACACACACACACACAGACACACACAGACACAGACACACGCACACAGACACACACACACAGACACACACAGACACACACACACACACACACACACACAGACACACACACACACACAGACACACACACAGACACACACACACACACAGACACACACACACACACACATAGACACACACACACACACAGACACACGCACACAGACACACACAGACACAGACACACACACACGCACACAGACACACACACACACACAGACACACACACACAGACACACACAGACACACACACACAGACACACACACACACACACACACACAGACACACACACACACACACACACACACACACACACACAGACACACACACACACACACACAGACACACACACACGCACACAGACACACACACACACACAGACACACACACACGCACACAGACACACACACACACACAGACACACACATGCATTATTCAAAGACATCAGAGGAAAGAAGAGGCATTAAAGTGTCAACTCCAACTCTGTAAAACTGTATCTGGGACTCAGAGGGCTCTACATGGTCCTGGTTTCTCTGGTTCTGTACACCATGTGTGGTCTATGAGAGAGAGACCAGAGAGAGAAACCAGAGAGAGAGAGACCAGAGAGAGAGAGACCAGAGAGAGAGTGACCAGAGAGAGAGAGAGACCAGAGAGAGAGAGACCAGAGAAGAGAGAGACCAGAGAGAGAGAGACCAGAGAGAGAAACCAGAGAGAGAGTGAGACCAGAGAGAGAGAGACCAGAGAGAGAAACCAGAGAGAGAGTGAGACCAGAGAGAGAGAGACCAGAGAAGAGAGAGACCAGAGAGAGAGAGACCAGAGAAGAGAGAGATCAGAGAGAGTGAGACCAGAGAGAGAGAGAGACCAGAGAGAGAGAGAAACCAGAGAGAGAGAGAGACCAGAGAGAGAGAGAGACCAGAGAGAGAAACCAGAGAGAGAGTGAAACCAGAGAGAGAGAGACCAGATAAGAGAGAGACCAGAGAGAGAGAGAGACCAGAGAAGAGAGAGATCAGAGAGAGAGAGACCAGAGAGAAGAGAGAGAGACTAGAGAGAAGAGGGAGAGACCAGAGAGAGAGAGGCCAGAGAGAAGAGAGAGAGAGAGAGACTAGAGAAGAGAGAGACCGGAGAAAGAGACTAGAGAGAAAAGGGAGAGACCAGAGAGAAGAGAGAGAGACCAGAGAGAAGAGAGAGAGACCAGAGAGAAGAGAGAGACCAGAGAGAAGAGACAAGAGAGAAAAATCAGAGAGAAACCCAGATTTCCCATAAATGAGTAAATAACAGTTTGGTTTCTAGTCTCTTTTTTATGAAACAAAACGTTTCCATCTTTCTCCCAAACTGTTTTTCCGTCAAAGCCTGTGTTTCTTCGGTGCTGCTTCAGTGGGGCTGAAAGTTAAGTACCTGAGCTTTAACACATATTACACACACAGTATTTAGTTTTCATTTTGAGCCACACACCTTTTCCTCGACACAGAGCGACTCCAGAGCAGATGTTATTGATAAGGAACCAATAATAACAGGATAAAAACCTTAATAATAATCTGAAACATCTGTGATTTCTGAGCAGCGTCAATCCTCGGCG
This sequence comes from Knipowitschia caucasica, assembly GCA_964034765.1. NCBI lineage: Eukaryota > Metazoa > Chordata > Actinopteri > Gobiiformes > Gobiidae > Knipowitschia > Knipowitschia caucasica. The sequence goes on along the minus strand of OZ035840.1, from coordinate 2,356,541 downwards.
TTTGCCCCAAAGATCAGGGCGTTTGGCTCGGACGTGTCGTGAGTGAAGTGGCATTTACCTTTAGCATTTAGCTGCGTTTACAGACAAAGGCAAAGTGACAGCGGCTAATGCTAATGCGGTAAACACGGATCAGGTCCAGAGCCGAGAACCACACGCTACACGTTAGCATCCTAGTTTTACTTTAAAGACTGTGGGATTTAAAGCAGGTGTTTTCAGCAAATTCGTCAATTTCTAGCTTAAAAAAAACAACATTTTTGATTCAGAATTGATTGTGTTTTTAAAAAGTCTTGTAATAGAGTTTTTCTTTAGTGTTTATTTATTGTTTTATTCCAAGGGAGACATTTCTGTCTTTTTAAAATCATTTTCCTTTGTCCCAGTTGAGAATCTGTTTTAAAGCTCAGTCTGAATGTGCTCAAATAACTGTAAGACCAGATAGACCAGAGAGAGAGACCAGAGAGAGACCAGAGAGAGAGACCAGAGAGAGACCAGAGAGAGAGACCAGAGAGAGACCAGAGAGAGAGACCAGAGAGAGACCAGAGAGAGAGACCAGAGAGAGACCAGAGAGAGAGACCAGAGAGAGAGACCAGAGAGAGAGACCAGAGAGAGAGACCAGAGAGAGACCAGAGAGAGACCAGAGAGAGAGACCAGAGAGAGACCAGAGAGAGAGACCAGAGAGAGAGACCAGAGAGAGAGACCAGAGAGAGAGACCAGAGAGAGAGACCAGAGAGAGAGACCAGAGAGAGACCAGAGAGAAACCAGAGAGAGAGACCAGAGAGAGAGACCAGAGAGACCAGAGAGAGAGACCAGAGAGAGAGACCAGAGAGAGACCAGAGAGAGAGACCAGAGAGAGAGACCAGAGAGAGACCAGAGAGAGACCAGAGAGAGACAGAGACCAGAGAGAGACCAGAGAGGAGACCAGAGAGAGAGAAACCAGAGAGAGACCAGAGAGAGACCAGAGAGAGACCAGAGAGAGAGACCAAGAGAGAGAGACCAGAGAGAGACCAGAGAGAGACCAGAGAGAGACCAGAGAGAGAGACCAGAGAGAGACCAGAGAGAGACCAGAGAGAGAGACCAGAGAGAGAGAGAGAGACCAGAGAGAGACCAGAGAGAGAGACCAGAGAGAGACCAGAGAGAGAGACCAGAGAGAGAGACCAGAGAGAGACCAGAGAGAGAGACAGAGAGAGACCAGAGAGAGAGACCAGAGAGAGAGACCAGAGAGAGAGACCAGAGAGAGACCAGAGAGAGAGACCAGAGAGAGAGACCAGAGAGAGACCAGAGAGAGACAGAGAGAGAGACCAGAGAGAGACCAGAGAGAGAGCCAGAGAGACCAGAGAGAGAGACCAGAGAGAGACCAGAGAGAGACCAGAGAGAGAGACCAGAGAGAGACCAGAGAGAGACCAGAGAGAGACCAGAGAGAGAGAGACCAGAGAGAGAGACCAGAGAGAGACCAGAGAGAGACCAGAGAGAGACCAGAGAGAGAGACCAGAGAGAGAGACCAGAGAGAGACCAGAGAGAGACCAGAGAGAGAGACCAGAGAGACCAGAGAGAGAGACCAGAGAGAGACCAGAGAGAGACCAGAGAGAGACCAGAGAGAGACCAGAGAGAGACCAGAGAGAGAGAGGACCAGAGAGAGAGAGACCAGAGAGAGAGACCAGAGAGAGACCAGAGAGAGAGACCAGAGAGAGACCAGAGAGAGGACCAGAGAGAGAGACCAGAGAGAGACCAGAGAGAGACCAGAGAGAGAGACCAGAGAGAGACCAGAGAGAGAGACCAGAGAGAGAGACCAGAGAGAGACCAGAGAGAGAGACCAGAGAGAGACCAGAGAGAGACCAGAGAGAGACCAGAGAGAGAGACCAGAGAGAGAGACCAGAGAGAGGACCAGAGAGAGACCAGAGAGAGAGACCAGAGAGAGACCAGAGAGAGAGACCAGAGAGAGACCAGAGAGAGACCAGAGAGAGACCCAGAAAGAGAGACCAGAGAGAGACCAGAGAGAGAGACCAGAGAGAGACCAGAGAGAGACCAGAGAGAGACCAGAGAGAGGGACCAGAGAGAGAGACCAGAGAGAGAGACCAGAGAGAGAGACCAGAGAGAGACCAGAGAGAGACCAGAGAGAGAGACCAGAGAGAGACCAGAGAGAGGGACCAGAGAGAGACCAGAGAGAGACCAGAGAGAGACCAGAGAGAGAGACCAGAGAGAGACCAGAGAGAGGGACCAGAGAGAGACCAGAGAGAGAGACCAGAGAGAGACCAGAGAGAGGACCAGAGAGAGAGACCAGAGAGAGAGACCAGATACAGACCATAGAGAGACCAGAGAGAGAGACCAGAGAGAGAGACCAGAGAGAGAAACCAGAGAGAGACCAGAGAGAGACCAGAGAGAGACCAGAGAGAGACCAGAGAGAGAGACCAGAGAGAGACCAGAGAGAGAGACCAGAGAGAGACCAGAGAGAGACCAGAGAGAGACCAGAGAGAGACCAGAGAGAGACCAGAGAGAGACCAGAGAGAGAGGCCAGAGAGAGACCATAGAGAGACCAGAGAGAGAGACCAGAGAGAGAGACCAGAGAGAGAGACCAGAGAGAGACCAGAGAGAGAGACCAGAGAGAGAGACCAGAGAGAGACCAGAGAGAGAGACCAGAGAGACCAGAGAGAGACCAGAGAGAGACCAGGTGTAAAGAATCCCAAACTAAAAAGTAAAATGGTTTAAATGTGAGAAAGACCCCAAAGTGCCTCAGACCTGTTGAGGATTGTTGTATTTCCACATTTGTAGTTTTAAGTTTCAGAAACCTCCACAAACACAGCGGAGTCGCAGCAGACGGAGACGGAGCAGGACATAAAAACCAGTGAAGAGGAAGAGAATGGCCTTTAAAGTCGGACTCCGGCGGATTCAAAATGGCCGACCGGTCGCGGACGACACTAAAGTTTAAATGTGCATCGGGAGAAAGACTTCACTGAACTCTAACATTTACTCACTCACTGTCGGAGGATCTACGCAGAGACTGTACAAAAAACATCTGTTAGTTATAAGAAAGACATAGGTGGAGTTAGATGAGTTTTTGACATAGACGAGCTCCATTCATTTAAACGAGAGACTTCTAAAGTCCACAGCGACTAAACTAGAGTGGTCCAGAACACTCAGCATTGACACACATGTGGAACGGAGCTTTGGGCCAAGAGACAACTTTTGGACCATTCTGTAAAGACGTTTTCCAGGGGTCAGAAGATGCTATATGTTAGCATTGGCTAATTCTTATTCTGGGTCCACCCCCACAGGCCCGGGGTGGTATTGCAGCATGTCAGCGCACGTCATTTTGGACCCTTCTGAGCCGGGATCCGCCCACACCGGTGTCCACTGATACTGTGTCCCAGACCCTCATGCTAATGCTAATGCTAACACATACAGATTTATACATACAACTATATGTTTCTGCGCTAGAATATACAGGATTTATACTTTATTATGCTAAAGCTAGAGATGTTGTTAATCTTGTAAGATACTTGTTCAAACGCAGAAGGTCTTTTGGTCTCGTACAGAAACATAAAGATGAACCTTTCGAATCATGCAATTAAGAAAAAGCTCATTATCTCTGCTATTTATGGGTCAACTGTTGGAGGCAATTTTCCTCTTGGTCAGACAAAATCTTAAATCTGCGATCGATGTGTTGCAGTGAAAGCCGCAGTAGGAACCATAAGCTTCCACTACTGGGTTCCCCCTACACTCACAAAGGGGCCAGGACCGGGGCCAGGACCGGGGCCAGGACCGGGGCCAGCACCGGGGCCAGCACCGGGGCCAGGACCATCTCCAATCCACTCAAAGCAAATATAATTGATGACAGAGTGTTTCAGGGACTCAACCTCTTGATAACAACAGATGGTAATGAGGCTTTGGCTAATAAAGGCGCTTTAGTAAATGAGACCTGAACAGTGACCTGCCAAAGAGACGGTCAATATGGGGTCGCGATCCCACACTCACGATTTACTGAGGGAGGATAATGAGACGTGGGCTGGACCCCATCCAGAGAAAGTCTAAACTGGGTTATAATTAGTGCTGTCAACGAGAGAGAGAGAGAGAGAGAGACCAGAGAGAGACCAGAGAGAGAGACCAGAGAGAGAGAAAGGGAGGGGGAGAGAGGGGGGGAGGAAAGAGAGAGACAAGAGAGACCAGAGAGAGAGACCAGATAGAGAAGAAAGAGGGAGGTAAGAGAGAGAGGGAGACCAGAGAGAGAGAGAGAGGGAGAGAGAGAAAGAGGCGGGGAGGGGGGAGAGAGAGAGACCAGAGAGAGAGAAAGGGAGGGAGAGAGAGGAGGGGGAGGAGAGAGAGAGACAAGAGAGACGAGAGAGAGAGACCAGAGAGAGAAGAGAGAGGGAGGTAAGAGAGAGGGAGACCAGAGAGAGAGAAAGAGGGAGTGAGAGAGAGAGAGATACTAGAGAGAGAGAGGGGAGAGACAAGAGAGAGAGACAAGAGAAAGAGACTAGAGAGAGACAGAAAAGGGAAAGAGAGAGAGGGAGAGAGAGACAGAGACTAGAGAGGGAGAGATAGACAAGAGAGAGAGAAGGAGAGAGCGAGAGAGGGAGAGAGACTAGAGAGAGAGCGAGAGGAAGAGGAGAGACCACGAAGAGTGAGCGCGATCAGAACGAGAGACTAGAGAGAACAGATGGAGAGAGAGAGTGAGAGCAGAGAGAGAGAGAGCAGAGAGAGAGAGAGAGAGTAGAGAGAGAGAGAGAGAGAGTAGAGAGAGATAAAGACCAGAGAGACCAGGATCATTGTGATTCAAAAACACACTTTTAGAAACAGCCAAACCATGATTTTGTCCTTTTACTGCTGAACATTGTTGGTTACACTGAAAAAAACTGATTACTCAAATTTGGCAATTCAGCACATTCTGACTGAGCCTGAAAGTAAGATTCTCCAACGGGACAAAACAAAATGATCTTGTTTTAAAAAGATACTGAAATAAATCTAAATGTCTTTGTCCCATTGGAGAATCTGTAAAAATGTGTCAGATTAAGTAAAAAAAAAACACCTGAATTAAGCGTTTATCGCCTCATAATGTGTGACTTTTTGCAGTGTTGTTTACGAATCCTCCACTGCTGTTATTATTGAGCACTAAACAAAACTGAATTGAATTGAGTGGAAGTCCTGCCGAGGAAGAGAGAGACCAGAGAGAGAAAGAGGGAGGGAGAGGAAGAGAGAGACCACAAAGAGTTAGAGAGATCAGAACGAGAGACAGAGAGAACACAGAGAGAGAGAGAGAGTGAGAGTAGAGAGACTAGAGAGACAGAGAGAGAGAGAGAGAGAGAGAGAGAGAGAGAGAGAGAGAGAGTAGAGAGACAGAGAGAGAGAGAGAGACAGAGAGAGAGAGAGAGAGAGAGAGTAGAGAGACAGAGAGAGAGAGAGAGAGAGAGAGAGAGAGAGAGAGAGAGAGAGAGAGAGAGACAGAGAGAGAGAGAGAGAGAGAGACAGAGAGAGAGAGAGAGAGAGAGAGAGAGAGACAGAGAGAGAGAGAGAGAGAGAGAGAGAGAGAGAGAGAGAGAGAGAGAGAGAGAGAGAGAGAGAGAGAGAGAGAGAGAGAGAGAGAGAGAGAGAGAGAGAGAGAGAGAGAGAGGAGAGACAGAGAGAGAGAGAGAGACAGAGAGACGAGAGAGAGAGAGAGAGAGAGAGAGAGAGAGAGAGAGAGAGAGAGAGAGAGAGAGAGAGACAGAGAGAGAGAGAGAGAGAGAGAGTAGAGAGACAGAGAGAGAGAGAGAGAGAGTAGAGAGAGAGAGAGGAGAGAGAGAGACAGAGAGAGAGAGAGAGAGTAGAGAGAGAGAGAGAGAGAGAGAGAGAGAGAGTAGAGAGACAGAGAGAGATAGAAAGAGAGTTTAGAGAGAGCAGAGAGGAAGACTGAGGAGAGACCAAGACAAGAGACCACAGAGAGAGACCAGAGAGAAACCAGAGAGAGACCAGAGAGAGACCAGAGAGAGACCACAGAGAGGGACCAGAGAGATACCACAGAGAGAGACCAGAGAGAGACCACAGAGAGAGACCAGAGAGAGACCAGAGAGAGACCAGAGAGAGACCAGAGAGAGACCAGAGAGAGACCACAGAGAGACCAGAGAGAGACCAGAGAGAGACCAGAGAGAGAGACCAGAGAGATACCACAGAGAGACCAGAGAGATACCACAGAGAGACCACAGAGAGACCAGAGAGATACCACAGAGAGACCACAGAGAGATCAGAGAGAGACCAGAGAGAGACCAGAGAGAGACCAGAGAGAAACCAGAGAGAGACCAGAGAGAGACCACAGAGAGACCAGAGAGAGACCAGAGAGAGACCAGAGAGAGAGACCAGAGAGATACCACAGAGAGACCACAGAGAGACCAGAGAGAGACCAGAGAGAGACCAGAGAGAGACCAGAGAGAGACCAGAGAGAGAGACCAGAGAGATACCACAGAGAGACCAGAGAGAGACCAGAGAGAGACCAGAGAGAGACCAGAGAGAGAGACCAGAGAGAGAGACCAGAGAGAGACCAGCGAGAGACCAGAGAGAGACCAGCGAGAGACCAGAGAGAGAGACCAGAGAGAGACCAGAGAGAGACCAGAGAGAGACCAGAGAGAGACCAGAGAGAGAGACCAGAGAGATACCACAGAGATACCAGAGAGAGACCAGAGAGAGACCAGAGAGAGAGACCAGAGAGAGAGACCAGCGAGAGAGACCAGAGAGAGAGACCAGAGAGATACCACAGAGATACCAGAGAGAGGCCAGAGAGAGACCAGAGAGAGAGACCAGAGAGAGAGAGACCAGAGAGATACCAGAGAGAGACCAGAGAGAGACTAGAGAGAAACCAGAGAGATACCAGCGGCTCTGGCTCTCTCTCTCTCTCTCTCTCTCTCTCTCTCCTCTCTCTCTCTCTCTCTCTCTCTCTCTCTCTCTCTCTCTCTCTCTCTCTCTCTCTCTCTCTCTCTCTCTCTCTCTCTCTCTCTCTCTCTCTCTCCTCTCTTCTCTCTCTCTCTCTCTCTCTCTGTCTCTCTACTCTCTCTCTCTCTCTCTCTCTGCTGCAGTGTGATTTCTGCTGACACCAAAACCATTCTCAGTCAAAAAACAAACTCGTCGTTCTCTCCCTGATCTCTTCTTTATTCCTACAGGAAATACAAAAATATAAGCAAATCAGCAATTCCATTTCATCGCCGCCGTCTCCAGGTACGGCTCAATATCCGTTTTTATTCCCTTCGCCGTTTGTTTCTGGCGTCGGGAAAGTGCACATGAAGCTTCGGGCCAATTTACAACCGCGGCAACAGCTACGGCTACGTCCGTCACTACCGCCTTTTATTACTCAATTTGACTCTGCGTTCTCGATGCATCGTGGGGTTAGGCCAGCCGGAAAATCATCTGCTCTGCACCCGGCGTTTGGGGGTTTTTACGACTTAAACGAGGAGAAGGAGAACGAGGGGTTTTGTCTCAGTGATAATCAATGGGGTTTTTTAAAAGTTGGAAAAGTGGGTTTCTGTGCAGAGGGGAGTTCGGACACGAGCCGAGGGAGGAAAGAGAGAAGGTTTTCGGATCAGAAATAATCACAGTAAAAGAGTCGCTGCAGCCGAACTGTTTTATTATTTTGTTTTTTTATATACTTCATTTTTGTTGTTAGAAATCAATCAGAAAGTCATGATTGAAGAATAAGAAAATGATTTAATAAAACAATAAAATAAATACTGTTTCAAAGAGTTTTAACCTAGATTTGACTTAGTCTGGTCTTATCCATCTGTACTCTCTGCTCAGTCATCATGTCCTGCAGGTAACGTCTGGGTCTGGTCCCTGTGTTTGAGAATACAATCGGTTGAATTTTGACCGACCAATCAGAGAGCGCGGGAGGCGGGTGTTGTAGTTAGTTGTGGGTGACGTCAAGAGTTTGCGTCGAACGGTTGTAGTTTGGCGAAGAATGCGATAGTAAAGTATTATGCTCTGGTTCTATCAAGAAACTGAAGCCGGAGCAAGAGGAATGTTTAGCAAATGTAATCTCTGGCAAAGATTGTGGCTCTACTCCCCACGGGCGCCGTTAGCAGCAAAGGAGATGGCTAAAGCTAGGCTACATGCTAACAACAGACTCGGGCTCATTACATACGTCACAATAAACTCAGATCCAATGGTTTCTGCAAAAGGAGTTAGCCCCTCCCACCTGTTCACGGAGTCAAAGGAGCAAATCAAGGCCTTAGTACCAAATGAAATTCGTACTACGGCGTGGTACGACCAGGCTAGGATTTGTACATTGTCAGATAAGAAGCCTGTCTCACATTTTCAGGAAGACTGTTCCGAGCTGCATAAATCACTGCCTCCTCATGTTCAGGAAACCATTCAAGTGTTAAGGCTCAGTCAGAATGGTGTCAAATGAAGATACATTTGACCCATTTCTGACTCGTTTCTCCTCCTTCTCTTCAGAGTAAACTCCCACAGTTCAACCACACGTGACGCCTTTAGCTTAGCATGAATGTCATTAGCTTCATATGCAAAACACTGAGCTATAATCCTAGTTTAAATAATAATAATAATAATAATGATAACAGTGTGTAAGGTGGGTTCCTGGCTCCGGAGCGTCTGTGGAGTTGGGGACACAGAGATTAAGAGCTACACATTGTTTACCTGTGCCCCGCGGTGCTGGACACTGTGTCACTTATAAATGTGCGGCAGGTTATTGGTTCGCTAGCGGCTAAAGCAGAGAGCGGAGAGAAAGGGAGGGACCCAGGAGGTGGTTCAATAAGGTCTTAATCACGTGAGTCCGCGGCTAAATGAGGCGTTGTGTAGCTGTGTTGTGTAGCAGGGTGTTGTGTAGCAGGGTGTTGTGTAGCCGTCTCCTGCGACGCCTGAATTATTCAAAGTGTTGTTTTCCTCTTATTGCGCCGGTTGCAGCTTTGAGACCAGAGTTCAGCATTTTTCAGGTTTTCTGTGTGAATGTGTTAAACGCCGAAGGGACGAGAGGTGTGTGTTAGAACCAGTGTCATGTCAATTGTGCGTGTGTGTGTGTGAATGTGTGTGTGTGTGTGTGTGTATGTATGAGACAGAGCGGTCAGCAACGATGTGTAATTTGTAAGTATGTATGCATGCAAGTGCGTGTGTGTGTGTGTTTGTGTATGCATGTCTATGTGAATGTGTATTTGTGGGTGTACAGTATGTGTGTGTTTGTTGTTTGTGTATGCATGTCTATGTGAATGTGTGTGTGTGTTGGTGCAACTGTAGGTGTGTGTGTCAGTGTAAGTGTATCTGTATGTGTGTGTCGGTGTAAGTATGTGTGTGTGTGTGTGTGTGTTGTTTGTGTATGCATGTCTATGTGAATGTGTATGTATGTGTGTCAGTGCAAGTGTACATATATGTGTGTGTGTCGGTGTAAGTATGTGTGTGTGTGTGTGTGTTGTTTGTGTATGCATGTCTATGTGAATGTGTATGTATGTGTGTCAGTGCAAGTGTACATGTATGTGTGTGTGTCGGTGTAAGTATGTGTGTGTGTGTTGTTTGTGTATGCATGTCTATGTGAATGTGTGTGTGTGTTGGTCCAAGTGTAGGTGTGTGTGTCAGTGTAAGTACATGTATATCTGTGTGTGTGTGTGTGTGTATATGTACATCTGTATATGTGTGTCAGTGTAAGTGTACATATACCTGTGTGTGTGTGTGTGTGTCAGTGTAAGTGTACATATACCTGTATGTGTGTGTAATGAGAAAACAGCAGCAAAAAACAGGATTATTGTTTCAAAACAACATCAAAAAGACTTTAAATAAAAATAAGAACCTGTTTTCGTTGGAGTTTAACGTTGTGTTTACGTCATTATTATCAATACTTTTTCAAATTATTATCTAGTTTTGATATTATCGTTAGTATTATTGAATTCAATGTATTTTTGTATAGCCCTAAATCACTACAGTAGTTTCTCTGAGGACTTTACAAAACTGTCAATTCGTCAACAACAGATTAGAAAATCAAACTGTTCAGACTCAGTAAATATAAAGATAGAAAACACACAAAGTCCACACATGAAGCTGAGCGTGGAGAGTCCTGGATCACACAAAAGATCAAGTTTAACCCAAATCTCAATAATATCTTCTATAATCTTCTAATAATAATAATAATATTGGTTTTATATACTACTATTTCAGGACACTCAAAGTCTCTTCATGTCATTAATCATTCTCTCCGAACACAATGACAATAAACTACTGTAGCCACAGCTGCCCTGGGGCACACTGACAGAAGCGAGGCAACCAGTCTGTGCCATCGGCCCCTCCCACCACCACCAACCATTCACACACACACCAGACTCATTCTAATGTGGGGGAAGTGTCTTGCCTAAGGACACAACCACAGTCAAGAGCCGCAGCCGCCCCACTGTGGCACCTGCAGATCTCCCATCACAGCACTAACCAAACCCAGCCCTGCTTAGCTTCTGCAGGCTGACAGGATCTGGCCTTCTCCTGCAGGTACAGCCACGTCCAGTCCGGCTCTAGTTCCTGTAAGAATCATCCCGTCACCATGACAACCCCCATCCGGTTCAGTACAGTCTCCCCAGTTTGAGAAACCCTGGTCTCCTGTAACTAAACTCATCAACTGCAAAAATCTCTCCAAATCCTGGGAGCGCCGCGGTCATTCCGGCGCCGCGGCTGTTTATCACTGACATTTCAAAGACCCAACGTGCACTTTTCTCCCCGCAGCCACAAATTATAATTATTCTAATTTATGATTTCTGCTTACGTTTGCACTGTACTA